>PVLD010005979.1:5182-105612 GCA_004027595.1 Dinomys branickii | reverse complement strand
CTGGGAGTTGCTGTGGCTCTGATGTGGGTGCCGATGCACCCCACCGCTCCCCACTGGCAGCCGCCCACAGAGTGGAGAGGCAGGAGGCCACAGCCTCGAGGCAGGCATAGAGCTGGGTGTGGTGGGATGTGTACTGGCTGCTCTGGCTCCACCTTGCCTCCCGGTGCTGATTAGGAAGGTTGCTGCAGGGTGGGGACTCCGCTTGGGTGGCTGTTGCAACCTCTCATCCTCACACTGGATTTGACAACAGTTCCCAACCGCCATTGCCTCTTTTCCTGGCTGCGCCCTCTCCTCTCCACACCTGGACCAGCTCTTGGAACTCCGCTCTCCCCTGGCCGAGTCGGGAGGCTTCCATGAGCGTGGGTCTCCGAAGCTGAAGCTGCGATTGCTGGAACGAGGGCTTGGGCCAAGAGTGTGTCTGAAGCAGTCGCTTCCTCTTTCTCCGTATCTTCTCCCTCCGACTGTGCCGCGGCGGCCCTCCAATCCTTTCCTCCAGGAGAGGTTCTGCTTGGTCTTTCCTAGGGCTTCGGTTCCCATTTCAGATCCTTCTTGGGTTCAGGATACACATCTCTCTCCTTTCTGTCTTCATATTGCTATATTCCATTGTCTGGGTGGTAATCCTCTGGGAGGTTCTCTCTCTGCTGCCTACCTGTTCGCCATCTTCCCAGAAGTCCTGTATATTGAGTCTTTCAGTGGTATCTTTGACAGAGAAACTAGTACTGGATGATGTAAGTGTTCAAAAATTTTACAGCCACCAGGTTTAATATTAAGAAATTCTCACCCATCCTTCAATTCTATGTGTAATCCCCAAGATTCTCTCTACAAATATTATTGATGTCAGTCTTTACGCAATCATAATTTCTTGCCTCTTATGGTGAAAGATAGAGTTCAGTTTTCTCTTCATCTTGACAGTCATATTTTTAAATAAATGGTGCCAGCACAATTCTCCATTCCACTTAACTGAGCTATCATTTGTTAATATATTGCCACATGCCCAATTCTATGGATATTTTTGTCAATTCCTATCCGAAGCCAAAGTGATTTATAGTAGCTTCATATATATGCTCTTGGTAAAGTAATACTTCTTCTTGTATTATTCTTTTACAAAGTTGTCTTGTCCATATTCATATATAATATATATATTACATACAATATATATTACATATATTACATATATTGCATATAATGTATATTATGCATATATTGTATTGTATGGTATATAATATGTTGCATATAATATATATAGTATATAGTATATATTGCATATAATATATACTAACTTGCTTGTTTATAGATTTTTGAGATATGATGTTTTATATATTTCATTTACAAATTATATACACACATTATGTATTATTATCGCACATATAATACGCACTATGGTTTATAGACCTAAACTACCCACAAGTCTCCCGTGTTCAGGGTTGGGGCTCCCTGCAGCTGGTGGACCATGGGAGCTCTACCGTCATTAGTGAATTCACCCACTGGCAGGGTCATACTTTAATGCAATTACTGGGAAGTGATAGGACTTTGGATGGGGCCTACTTGAAGGTACAGGTCACCGGGGTGTGACCCGGGAGGCAACACCTTGTCTTTGGCCTTCCTCTCTGGCTCTGTCCCTTTCTCTGTGCTTCCCAGATGCCATGAGGAGAGCAGCTCTCCTCCACCACACCCCTCCACCATGTTCCTGCCTTCGAGCCAGCTCACCGTGGACCAAACCCTCTGAAACTGAGAGCCAAAATATACGATACGGGCTGGGGGACAGGTCCCCAGTCCATGCCCACAAAGGAGTACAGCTAGCACAAGGTTCAGGGGTGAACTAAAACTGTCCTATGCACTGTGTGGATCAGAGTATCAGTGGCTTCTATTTAGGACACGACAAAAAAATAAGAATCACATGTCTATCATAGCATTCATGTGAAAAATGACCTAAAAATCAAATAAAAATCAACAACTCTGCTGGCTCCTCCAAAATAAGACTCACTGGACTAGAAAATAACCACACTCAGCAATAAGATCAGGAACAGCTGTGGACATCATCATGATGTACTATCTAGCACAGATACAAATTAGAGTCTCAGCAAAACTAAAAGTAATTGTCCTTTGTATTAAGGAGTAATTACGTATTTGTCAGCTCTAGATTATAGAGGATAATAAGAATAAAAGCCTAGTTAGGGAGAAATAAATGCTGGTGTCTGACCCAGATCCTGCTTGGAGGAATCACTTAACTGTGCTGAACTTCTGTCCCACACTCAGGAGCACAGGTTGCTGTTGCTTTCCATACCACAGTCTTGTGAAGTTAGAGCTAATTTGTCATTCTAGGACAAGAAAGAATGCTTGGACCTGGATAGGATATCAAAGAGGACAAGAATCTGTCTGATGCAAGCAATATTTTACTATTCCATATTATATATTATGTATATTTCATTAAGGTTAAATGGAAACCAAAGAGCACAATAATGGTCAAGAAAGGATTAACATCCATGCACACTGATGAGAAAACAGTCACTAGCACCACCCAAAGAAATCCTGAGTATCAAAACGTTTTACCACCTCAAAACTTAGCACCAGGAATCAGAGCAGATAACATCCTGCTCTTGCAATCCAATCATTCTGAAACCAAGACATACAACATTCTTGATAAAATGCCTACTATCAAGGTATTGCCCTACAGGATAGGGAAATGGATCACAACTGCAGTTTCCTCAATAAAACCAACTAATAACTGTCAATCCACAGTGAAAGTACAATTCAGAGAATACAGACAAAAGTTAACAGCTTCCGATGGCCTCAAACTCCACTGACCTTAGCAAAGATTTGAGAAGTAATGAAAGAAACAGTTGGATTTACAGGCGCGATTACTAACAAGAGAGCTGTAGGTTATCACATGTGATCTCTCCAAGAAGACGATAAAAGGATTTATTCTGAGCATCATATAATTTAAAAGAAACATTCAAAAAGAAATTTATTTTAAAGAAAGTAGTAAAAGAAAAAAAGAATAGCAGCATACCAGCATCGCAAACATAAAGAAAACAAAGCAAGAACATTAAAGTGATGCAGAGTTTCAAAGCAAAATGATAGGAATTAACAGTGGTTGTTACATATTGTTACTTTCAACTACATTGCACAGATTACCAGATGTAAGAGTAGAAGATTGTTCAAACCATTAAAGAGAATAAAAAATAATTATAACATAAAATATTAAAGATAATACAGAGATAATACAGAGATTCACTAGAAAAGATGGTAGGAATTCACCAACGATTGTTTCATTGCATATTGTTGTCTTCAAATCAATTGCTAAGGTTATCAGATATAAGCATGCAAAATTGGTCAGAACATAAAAAAAATTTTTAAGCATTAACTATTCCTTTCAATATACCAGCAGATATCAGCAGTACAATTATACACACACACACACACACACACACACACACACACACACAGCCTTCTTTCTTTCTTCTTCCTTCCCTCATCACAGTTGTTCCCTCCTTGGAGCAATTTCTTTCCCTTTCATATCATCTACTTACTCTTTCAGGTTCCTACACCAGAGAGACAATATGATGTTTACACATGTGGGTCCAATTTATTTCATTTATGAGTACGGTCTCTAGTTGCATCCATTTACCTACAAAAGCCTCGAGTTATTCTTTTTTATAGCTGCATAATACGCCTTTGTATAAAAATACCACATCTTTTTCATCCCTTCCTCAGTTGATGGGCATTTGGGTTGTTTCCAAGATTTAGCTATGACAAACTGTGCTGCTATAAACATGGGTGCACATATATTACTGTAGTATGATGTCTTTAATGCTTCTGGGAAAATACCCAGAAGGGGAATAGCTGGGTTAAGTGGGACTTCCAATTCTAGTTTTGTGAGGTATCTCCAAACTGATTTCCACTGTGGTTTCACCAATCTACACTCCCACAAGCAGTGGAGTAGGGTTCCTTTCTCCCCACAGCCTCTCCAGCATTTGTTATGGGTTGATTTCTTGATAACAGCCATTTTTTCTGGGGTGAGATGGAATCTTAGTGATGTTTTGGTTTGCATTTCTCAATTGACTAATGATGTCAAATACTTTTTCATGTATTTATTTGCCATTAGTATTTCTTCATCTGAGAAGTGTGTATTCATCTCAAATGCTAATTTTTGGATTGAGTTTTTGAATTTTGGGGGCCTGATTTTTTTCAATTCTTTATATGTCCTAGATAGAAGTCCTTTGTCTGAGGGGCGGTTAGCTAAAATTTTTTCCCAATTTGTGGGCTTTCTTTTTACTCTATTGGTGATTTCTTTTGATGTGCAAAAACTTTTCAGTAGATGAGATCCCAGTTGTTGATTCTTTGGAGTATTTCCCGTGCCATTTGGTTTTTATTTATGAACTCTCGGCCTACCCTTATGTCTTCAAGATTTTTACCTACTTTCTTTTCCAATAGATTTAGTGTTTCTATTTTAATGTTTAGATCTTTGATTCATTTTGACTTTAGTTTAGTGCATGGTGAAAGACATGGGTCTGGTTTTAGTGTTTACCGTGTGGAAAGCCAGTTTTTCCAGCACCATTTGTTAAGGAGGCTATCTTTCTTCCAGTGAACATGTCTGGCCCCTTTGTCAAAGATAGGGTGGCTGAGTGTGTTTGTAGTTGCGTTTGTATCTTCTAATCCTTGCCTTGGACCACGTGGAAATGGATGCTTAGTTCTTATGGATCTGAATTCTCCAAAAGTCCAAGGACAACGTCAATGCCTAAGGCAAATCCTCCCCTCAGAACAAGTCTGGAAACTAGAAAGCATCCATGTGAGTATTGTTTCACACCATTGCTCATTCTCACCATGAAGACTCTTTCTCCAAGATCTACTGAGGTTATTGCCTATTTGTTCAGGTCCCAAGAGGGCACTCTACTTGGATCCATCACCAGCATCTAGTTCCATAGGACTCTGACTCAGTCTTGGAGCTCCACAGAGGAACCAGGCTCAGTCTGGTTGAGGGATGTCACAAACTTGTCACACACTTGTCACACAGTTCTAGATCCAGCTTCGAGCTACACACAGAAGCGCTGAAAGGTGAGTCTGATGGCATCTTGCATCTCTTCTACACCTACTATGGGAGAGGCACTTCCACCAAGACTGTATGTGGGTTCTCCACATATTGGACTTCCTGTCCCCTTAGAAAACGCTCTATGACAATATTCTCACCTGGACACCTCTACTGCCCAACATCTTAGTCAATTTTTCCCTGAAACTAACAAACCCACAGAAACATGACCACTCGGTTTCTTCAGCAATGTCTCTTGAGTTAAACACATTTTGTCCACACACTGTGAGATATCAAGAACAAAGGGGCTGGGGATACAGCTCAGTGCCATAAGCGCCTGCCTGCCAAGTGCAAGGTCTTGAATTCAATTCCTGGTACCCCAAAAAAAGAGAACTGGGAATTTTTAGGGGCCAGGCATACAGCTCAGCAGCACAAGCACTTGTCTGGCATGAACAAGGTCCTGAGTTTAATTCCTGATACCAAGAAATAAAACATAAACATGATGCTGATTTCAAGATGTGTAGAGTCTAGAGATCTACAGACAGACAACTACACCCGCAATGAACAGTACAACCACCACAAGAGGCACACAGTACAACACCAACCCAGAGAAAGTTATTATGCTATTTACATACAGAGGACAAACTGAAGTAAACTGGTCAGTGTTCCAGGCAGAAGAAAGAGCACACTGCAAACCACTCCCCCCACACACACACAATCTGATTGCCTTTTTGTGAACTGTACCATTGTTGTTACTATTTGTGTCTTCTGTTTTCAGCTTAAAAGGTTTCCAGAGCGCAGCGTGAATAAAAGAGGGAGGTGCACGCACGGTAAGTACAGGAGCAGGGAGCGGTGTGTCCACAGTCCGTGCTGGTGCTGGAGAGGACTCAAAGGTCAGAACAGTGAATGCCTGGAAGCAGAGTACTATACCTGCCAGCTACAGGATGGGGTCCTTTCTACCCAAGAAGCAGTTGCGATATGCATGCTCCAGCTTGCCTCTGGTTGAACCCACATTCTGAATAATTTTTACTGGTCTAGGACCTTTAGGAATCAGAAATATTAACATACACCGATTAAAAGCATTCTAGGTGTTAGTATTTGTGGGAACTTTATTTTTCCAACAAAATGATGGTCATATTACAATGAGGCACAAAGCCTGAAATTTCCTTAGGTACAGAGCTGACCACCTCTCACACGTTTCTTCTTGCCATGATATCCTGTTGAAGTTCTTATCACCAACGTACATATCCTAATTAATTTTCCTCCATCTCATCCTATATAATTACATCTGACCACTTTTGAACATGCCCCATGTCATAGTCTAAAATGGCCCAGGACCAAATAACACCTGGTTCTTGAGAACCCACCACGTGCTAGACACCTGACAGATGATCTGTATCTCTGTTCTTGAGCAGTAGGGTCAGCAGCAAATCTGGGCAGGGCATCCAGACTTGCACTGCTATGCAGCTCACACTGCTTCTCTGAGCTGCCAGCCTGGAACTGAAAGGTACAATATTCTCAATATTCTGCTCCCCGGCACTGTCCTGACCACTGACCCAGCTCTGGCACCAGCACTGACTCTGACACACTGATCCCTGTTCCTGAACTCATCACGTACCTTCCCACGCCCCCCTCTACTCACGCTCCACTCCGCAAAACCACTGGCTCTTCCATGTACCCTCAGGACCTCTCCTCAAAGCTCCAGAGGACAAACAACTCTTTCCCTACTGAGCCTGATACTACTTGCCATTACAAATTACTCAAATACATATATGTCTCGATTGTATTACAGTTAACTGAAGGCTTCACATCACATTTTATGGTTTAGTAACTATGATTTCTTGTTTTCTGCATCCTGGGTGCACTGGTATCTGGAGCCTTGCTGACCTCCAGAGCTAGATTGTTCCTGGAAATACAAGACATTTCTCTAGGGAGTGCATCTTTCACGTGCAAACCAAGCAACCCAAAGCCAGCCTGCTTATACAGCTCCCATACTTTAAACCTGCCCTGATCGCCCCAGGGCCAGAGACCAGGTAACTCAGACAAGCACTATGCCCACTAAAATCATTCATACTAATGAATAATTCGTAACAACTCATGTCATAAGGAGTTGGTAACTCACTACTGGTGAGTCCTTAGTCATCTCAAATCTGTTTACCCTGCCTTGTCTTGCCTTCCCAGTGGAAATCACGATGAACACTGAGGCCCAAGCATTTCCTGGCTCCCCTGCCTCCTGGCCAGCTCTGGTGCCCTCCCTGTGGCCCTGAGAGGCGTCCCCTGCCTCCTGTTTCCAGCACCTATGAGTAAAAAGTCTTCCTCCACGACAGTCATTCCTGGGTCTGAACACCTCACACATCCGGTAAGCAGCAGGTAGATCTGACAACCATGATGACTGTGTCGATCTTACCAGTCCCCTTTCCGCCCAGCCACACTTCTGACAGAGTGTCACAGACGTCAAGCAGAAGCGGGTATGTCAAAGAAACACAAATACCGACAGAAACAAAGATACAGGAGGTTCATCTTTTCAGAAACGAGCGACACTTAAGGCACACAAATCAAAAAAAGCATAGGGAGTGTACTGATGTACCTGAAAAATGAAACTAAGCAACAGTTTGAATTCAACACTGTACCCTGGGCCTCATAGTATCACTCTGCTCCTCCCATGAACACCACCCTGCTTTAATTCAATTTACTTCGAGTCCCTGGCACTTCACAGGCACTCCCCACAACCTCATGGGGCTGATTTATGCCAAAAGTGCAACAGGAATGAAGTTTTCAAATTGACTAAGCCATTTGAATCCTTTTCACAAGTTTAAAGGTTTTTTCTTAATAGATAACTCTTACATGGAAATCCTCTAATGTTACAGTAGAATATCTCAATTAGGCCTTCAGAAAAGCTCCACTTGAATAACTGAATTCATATTTGAATTCTCCAGGGCAAACAAAGGGCCTAGATATTCTGCCTAGCATTTCCAGTGGCTTGGGTGGTGATCAATCACCCTGCTGAGGCTTCCCTTCAAAGTCAGGGAAACAGGAATTCTATTGATCTTTACCACATCTTGAACTAATGAAGGATGAGGCTACACCCAGCAGGAGGACATTTTGATATCTTCAGAATGAAGTATTTGTGGGGCGGTCATCTGCTTTGCCCCATGATGACACAAACACCTTAATGAACTATCAGACTGTTCTGTGCAGGGCACTTGAGTTATCTGGCCCCAGAACTGTGAGGGTCACAGCACGTCTCCATGAACACTGCCTTGAGGGTAACAGTGGCTCCTCACAGCCTTCTGTCCTAGGAAAAGGTCCTCAAAACTATAGCGGCAGGCTTCAGGAAAGACCTGTGGCCTGGCCCCTGCCTTCTGAACCACCTCCAGCATGCTGTCCCTGAACAGGTTTCCTCCATCGAGCACTAGCACAGCTTTCTTGCACTGTCTCTGCCTCATTCCCCCATGTCTCACTCTGCAAATAATTCAAGTGAGTCTTGCCTAAAAGAAGAATCAGGGATAACTCGAAGAACACCACCAGCCATACAACACCTTGGTAGTAATCATTTCTTAAGTGTGCAGAACCCAAAATGCCTGGTGACCTGTGGACAACACTGAAATCATGTCAAAGCAATTGGCTACTGCAAGAATTAGTAAACCAGGATGGAGGTTGGGGGTGAAATTAGTTAGATGAACCCCACTCAGAATGGGTGGAAGAGGAAGGATCTGACTAGACCCTTCTCAACTTCCCACTCTTGATGTGTTTGCCCAAATGTGCTCTCAAAAAGTCCTCACAGACAGTACCAAAAGTGGGCATGCACAGCTGTTTGGTTCAGGAGACAACTAGCCAGAGGGAAATCCTGAGGCGGTACCTAACCAGTTTGAAGATGGAAATGTTAAAGAAAGGCGTGGAAAGAAAAGATTGCAATCGAAGGCACACTGGATGGCAGAAGGGCCAGCAGGGAGCCAGAAAAGCAGCATGGAGCACACAGACTACACCCGCAGGTCTGATGGGCCTGTGGACATCATCGCGACAGACACCGTTCCATGGAGACAAGGATGCGGCCAGAAGGCACCCAGCGAAATAAACAGGAAGATGGCATCAACTGCGCTGGAAAACAACTGTGAAGTGCCACAAGCTTCGAATTATGCTTATGTTTATGTTTTCAGTTTTTCAAACACAGATAAAGGTCCTGGGAATATCAGAACAACGAAGCTCCTCTAAAATATGCATGCAGATACAAAACATCTGGCCCTGTCAAAAAAAAACAAAAACAAAACTAGGCTGTCGTCCCTGTAGTCTCCTCCTGTATCGCTTAATCCTCCCTGCATTCATCCCTGCCAGACACTCTTTCATTTCCTTTGCAGCAGGGTTTTCCTCCTGACAAACCGAGTAAAATATTTATGAACATTTCCACAGAGGCAGCAGAAGTCCTCTACAGCAGCAGAAAGGTCAGCACTCTCCTCACCCTCCAACCCTCCCGCCTGGAGACGACATCTACCACGCACAAGGGTCAGTGTTCAGCAGACCCAGCTGATCTTCTATTGTACTTTTCTTTTAATTACCAGAGTACTAAAAAAACTAAAACACATTATTCAGCTCAGAAATCTAAGTGGATCCCTAGACATGCATAAGCTCGTGTATTCCAAGGGCACTGCGACTCCCTGACCACAGACCTTGGACAGCTCCTTCTCTGGAGACAAGGACTGCTCCGCCTCTGCAGTCTCTTCCGACCTCCCCAACCTCCATCACCCTTACTTTCAGTGCTCGTCCCCTTCCCTGGTTCACAGGTAAAGTGCAGTGTTTGGCCAGGCTTGGTTCACCGTGATGCCCTGAGCACACGGACCGCCTTCCTTCATTTGCCTGTGCTCTTTCCAGTCTGTCCTTTAAAGTCTCTCTTCTTGCCGCCCAAGGATCCAGTGACCTACACATAACATCTTCCTCCTGTCCATCTCCCTTCTCTGATGCTTTGCCCTCACCCTACAAACATGCTCAGGGTGCTTTTTAGCAAGGTATTATTAAAATAAAATTCCTCCCTAGCCTTCTGTCTCCATCTCCCCTCATCACCAAGTTCACTCAGGAAAGTTCCACCCAGCCTCCTCCTCCTCCTCGTGGCTCCTTCACTTTTAAGCTAGTGCCCCTGACTTACCTTGCTTCCCACAGGCTGCTAACAGGACCACTCTGTGATCCACTGCCTGCATGAAGGGTCTCTGTCTACATGTGGTGCTGTTTACCGCTCCCCTCTGCAAATGGCTTCTCACAGACTGCCTGCCTGTCCTAGCTGAGCCCCCCTCGCTGGCTCCTCTGCCGTTTCCCCTGAAGGCCCCTTTTCATGATCGTTAAACAGGTTCTGAATAACTGGATAGGCTTAAAATGTAGATTCAGAGAACATAATTAAGAGATGTGAACAAAAATGAACTTCAGTGCCTGCAGAGAATACACCTTCATTCCAAGTGCAAAAGAGAGCCTGGAGGAAGCCCCTCACTCCTGGTTTCAGGCACTAAAGTAACAGGGACTTGACATCCAGGCCTGCAGACCACCTCCTCATTCTGCCAAGGGCCAAGAGAAACCCACAGAAAACCCCAAAGGGTCCTCCTACCCCAGACCAACAGCAATATGGGTCACTGCAACTCCTGACCAGCAGGTAACAGCAAACACTTTCACCACTCTTAGGTCATGGCTTAGGGTCCATTTAAACACAGGATTTCACAACTGGGAGAGACTTTGAAAAACCTAATTTGCACCTTTATCTTACACAGGAGGAAACTCAGCTGTGAAAGAAAAAGTATTACAACTACAGAAAGACATAAAGCTCAATGATTAGGCAAGCAGACAAACGGGAGTTCAGAAGCGAGCTCCACAGTGATTGCCTGTGGTGGGTAACCGCAATTACATTGGGTAACTAGAAACTTTTTAACAGTTTCCGTCCTCTATGAGTCAAAAATTCTTTCAGGAATAATTGTGAAATGAAGACATATAAAATTCAGCAGAAAAGGGAATAAAAATTATCTTTATTAGGGCCGGAGTATGGCTGGTTGACAGAGAGCTTCCCTAGCATACACTCAATCCTTAGAACAACAAAGAATTTTATCAAATTGTATCTGATCATGCCAGTAAGTAAGACAGTAAAAAATTATTATTGTATAATAAAGGGAAAAAACACAACCATTCATTCAACAGTTTTCATATCCGTGCAACATTTTCCACTGTGATCTGTGGCTTCAGGCTGACAGAGTATGTCGGTAATTGTCAGGTAACAAAACCAACGTGTCTGCAAAAGTATACCTGGATCAACTTCTAAATCACATCACAAGTGTTGCATTTCATCTTCTTGGTTCAGTCTTCATGTTAGAATGATTAATAATTATCAATAAATTTCAATTTTCAGAATATTATTAAATCTAGTAAACTACTATGTACAGTGACATCTACAATCAGCAAACAGAACGCACCCCTCGGGTTCTACTGATTCCATGTCTTGTGTTTTAAATTTTCTACCGAGGAATCTCCCGGTGATCACACACACCAACAGACTTTGCCTTGGCAGTGCAGCTGAGTGAACAAGCCCTTGCCTAGCTCTACCAGTCAGCATGTGTGAGACCCTGGGTCAAGCCCCAGAACTGAAAAAAATGTTAATGATGATGAAGACAAGATTGAAGTAAATCAAGGTCTATTTTCTTCATGTTCGTAAATCTGCAGTCACTATTTTGTAATTTTTTTTTTTTTTTTTTTTTTTGCGGTACTGGGGATCGAACTCAGGACCCTGCGCTTGCTAGGCAAGTGCTTATTCCACTGAGCTATATCCCCAGCCCTGCCGTCACTATTTTGTACCTTCTGTTTAAACTCAGAAATCTGGGCATTGAGGGACTTGTGGACACAGAGCTCTTGGTCCAAAGCGAGATCCAAACCGGCCTCATCTCTTGGGACCCTACTCTCAAAAGGCACACGCGGCTAGGTGCTGGACACTTGGGTCACAGGGTACCTAGGATGTCCTAACCGGCCTACATGGAAGATGCAGTATTCACCTGAAAGAAACTCACGGCACTCACTCAAAAGCAAATGTGTGTGTGTGTGTGTGTATTATGTGCACATATTACATGTAATCTGTAACATAAATAGTAACCACAGCGATTACTGAGAATTTAGTCTAATTGAAGACCTTTTCAAGCAGTATTTTATTGGTGACATTACACAGGCTTGCTAGTGCATGCGAACAATAAAAAGCAGATGACTTCAGTGGGCATTATGGTTTGCACCCATTCTCGCTTGCACCTCAGTTGGGTGGTGGCTCTCCTACACCCCACCCTTTGTACACCACAGGCTCAGGGAACGTGGGTGACTTGTGTTAACTTTCACCAGTGTGTTCTCTCATCTGCCTCTTGGGGCCACATCCTGGAAGTGGGGCTGCTTGGCTTCTGCAACTGCTTGAAGACTAAGGTTTGGATGTAAAAACTCTGAATCTGGCCTGTGTGGTTTGTTTCCTGAAAATTAAAGTGTAAAGAACAGCAGGACCCACATGGCTGGAAGGCTTCTCTGAATCTCTCCCTCTCTCCTACAACTGCCTCCTCATTTTTAGAAGCCAAAGACATGGGCCAAAGAGCAGAACAGAAAAGGGGGGCGTTAAGTGTACCCATAAAAACAAATCCTCCAACCCGAATGTTCTTACGCCATCGTGCTCTCTCAACCTGCCCAAAAAGCTAAAAAGGAAGCGTGGAACCAAAAAACTCAAGAAAGGCCTTGTTCTTCCACCACAGGGTCCCCAACATCGATTACTAGTGTGTACCGGCATATACTAGGTCCTAAAATTAAATGTGTTGCATGAACAAATTTTAAGCCTCCAATGATATAAACAGCTTAAGGATGACAGCTTTTCAATTAAATCCCAAACAAACCTTCATCTGAGGTTAGATATCAATCTGTTAAGTCTGAAGAATTGGCACTGAAAGCATTTACCTCAGCAGCCCTCATTTAGAAGTCATTTATACAAAAGAATAACATCAAAGCCATATGACATACATCAGTTTCTGAGGCTTAGGTAGTTGCACATTACTGTGGGGACTCTGCTTTGTTCAGTAAGACCCTGATAAAACTACAGAAGCAGAATATTTGCATATGGAATATTTTCATACAGAAGCAGAAATTCTTCCCAAGGAAAAGCCTAAATAAGCCCTCCCGCTTTGCCTGCTATTAGTCAATGTAAAAGTCACCAATTTTGAATGCCACACAGCGGGGGCAATACAGTATCAGTTTCCCCTAGCTTTGCTGTAGATGATAGTAACGGTTGCCTAGGTTACCACCTCGGGATCTCAAAGCTGCTTTGATGCGAACAGTCTTTTCACTTGGGCCTGCAGATGTCCAGTTGGTGACTGAAACAGGATTAAAAACTTGGCATCCCTGTTTTCATATCGTGTCTGGACCTTTCGTTATCTTAGGCCTTGGGTCAGATTCTACGCAGCTCTACACAGACTTGTCGATCATTTAAAAACAGCTGGCCAGGATGATAGCACAGGGTTAGGCCGGCCTATCACCAACCAGCTGGAGCTGCTCTCCACTCCAGAGAGCAGCTCGGTCCCTCTTTCAACCAATGCTGACTCCCATCAGCTGAAGCCAAAATTAAGATGAAGGGACCTCCTCTGTCCCCTCCCCAATAAAGCCACGATTGTGCAAGCCTAAGTACACTCTTGCAATATTTGGCCCAGCCTGCTTCCTACCATCTCCAGGTCAGAAGATTCTGTCATCCTGTATCATTAAGCCAATTCCTATTTTTTGCGCAAGTCTAACATCCCCCATAGAACAGAATCCTTCAGCAGAATTTGTACTTCCACTGGCTGCAAACTGTGCCCCATGCTGGGAAAGACCCAAAGGGAAACAGACTCTGTCATCAAGGACGACACAGCAAGCAGGACAGCCAGAGACACATGAAAATAGAAATGACACAACCTGCTAAGTTCCTCAGCAGAAAAGACTGAGAAGCACTGTGGTGCACAGAGGGAGATGTGACCTGAAGCTCACAAGATTGACCTCCCCGGAAGGAAGCATTTCAGAGGGAAGAGAGAGCATTCTAGGGAGAGCCCTGTGATCACAGACTGCGGCCAGAACAGAGGAAGAGAAAGAGAGAGGGACCAGCAAGCCTGGGAAGGAACAGAGAGACCTTGAGCTGTTCTGGAATGACACCCATCAGCACGGAGGAGGGGAAAGGGAAGTGGTGCAGAAGCAGGGGTCCCTAGTAATTCAAGACACTACAGACTGAACAGGAAAGAAATCCACTCAACGAGATGCACACCTCGCTCGAAGTCCCATCTCCAAAGCTACCATATTTTTCCTCGGTACTCAAAGGCCCCATCCTGATGTTGATGGTTCCTGAGAAAAAAATAACAGTTAAGCCAACCTCGCATCGCAGGGAGTTGAGGTTATCAGAATTTCCTTTCCAGATATATATTTTTAAAAGTGGTGCATAATATGCAACACAGCAGATACAATACAAAACACAGAAAAAGAGACGGCGGCACTGTTAAAAGTGAGCAAGTGATCTTTACAATGGTAGAGTAACACCATTTCAAACAGCAGTAAGCCTGGCCTATGAGGGACCCAGCCTAGTCTGGCCCACAGAGACAGAAAGTAGACTGGTGGTCCCAAGTGCTGGGGTGGGGTGGGGCAATGCTGTTGTACAGGTTGGGTTTCGGTTTTGCAAAACGAAAGGTTTCTGGAGACTGCATGACAGACTGCATGACAAACTATTACTGAACTGTATACTTAGAAATGATTAAGATAGTACATTTTATGCTATATGTATTCTATCACATTTAGAAAGAAGACGAGAAAGAACGATAAGCCTACCCAACTGACACACAAGATGGAAAACACAATTTCTGGGGCATCTTATATCCCAGATCTTTCCACTTTTGCAATCTCATTTAGCTTCAAATAAGCCAACAAGGGAAAAAATGCTTCCTGTCCAACAAACAGAGAAATCAGAGTTCAGAGAGATCGTGGAATGGGCAGCACAAGCACAGCCAAGACGTCCTCCTCTTCTGTTGGTGGTGGTGGTGGTGGTGCGGTGGCGCTGGGGATGAACTTCGGAACTCACATACTCTAGGCAAACACTCCAGCACTGAGCCGCATGGCAACCTTGCCCTCGTACTATATCTGTTCTCTCCCTCTGGCTAGTCCAAAAAAAAGGGTTTATCCTGCAAGTTTTTCCATTGCAAACTTAATAACTCAAAGTTCTCTGTGGTAACCTCGGGCAAATGCTAGAAATAATCTTCTAAATCAGGTTACTGCACTAAGAAAATGTTTCTAATTTGTCCCTTGAATACACTCATCCTGCTCAACTAGCACATTACCTTTCAATCTCTATCAATACAGTGCAAAACTGGCTTGTTTTTTAAGCTGAAGTGGGATGTACCAAGATGGGTAGGAGAGTTACAGTATCCTCCACCACACTCAAAAACACAAACAAGGGAAATAGCAAAATATATAAAGCATTTGGCCAGTACTGCTGAAAGTGCTTTATTCATGCTAACTCATTTAATCTTCACCATAATCCTATGAATATGCACCACAGGACGGGGCTGACAACACAGAAGGGTCACTTACAACAAAAGCGCAGGGAAGATGCGTTTCAAAGAGCAATCAGGGCCCTGCTCCAGCCTGAAAAGCACCTAGATTTTTGTTATGTGATGCACAGTTACGGTTAAAATACCTCAACATGGAATCACCACCAGGCTGGCTTTACGTGTATGCAACAGGAACAGAGAGGCATGCCCCAGCCTTGGGGTACACACCTGTGAATATCAAAAAAGAGCAGAAGCGCAGATGGCATTTTACAAAGATCCTGCAAAATCACGCTTTGTAATTTGAGAGAAAACACAACTCTCAGTGAAAAGATTTTAGAGACAAGACTATTCACTTTTTGGTCAGTGACTATCTGATCTTCTGCAACTGGGAAGGGGACCAAGAGATACAGCAAGGAAGGGGAAACAGGAGGCAGGGGGAAGTAAAAAATAATTCAGGTGTACTATATACCAGCTCCTCCCCACAGAAATGTAATTGTGTGCTGCAAACATGTACTCATAAAATTTTCAAAACAGAAACAAAAAAGAAAGGCTTCATTGAAGCTGCTACACAGATCTATCACTTCTGCAGAAATCAACCACAGCGTTAGTCCTTCTGTTATAAACACTGTTATTCCACACACATAAGAGGACCCAGGGTTTTTTTAAAGTATAAAAAAACAGACAAAGAAAACCAAAAAATAAAACAACAACAAAAAAAGGAAAACATTAACAAAAAGACACAAAGTAGCACAAGAGCAGTACAATCAAAATTGAATTATAGACAAAACAGGGAATCACCAATGGTTGCTGCACCACACATTGATAACTTCAAAGTGCATGCTCCTGAAATCATATATAGACATACAATCATGATCAAACAGTCATGAACTGTTCCTTACCATAAAGCCATACAGGTCAACAGTGACACCAGATTAGCCATCCTGCATATACACACATAGATACATATTTGTCTCTTTCTTCTTTTCCTTCCTCCCCTCATCCCACCTGCTCCCTACCTTTGAGCAGATTCCCTTCACACTCCCCAATCCACATTCCCACCTTAAAATTCCTACACCAGTAATACAATATGTTACCTGCACATAAACCTCTTATTTATTTCACTTATGAGTACGGTGTCCAATTGTGACCATTTGCCTACAAAAGCCCCAAATCTGTCCTTCTTCACAGCTGAGTAATATTCCATTATATAAAAATACCACATTTTTTTAATCCAGTCCTCCGTGGATGGACATTTGGGTTGCTTCCACAATTTAGCTATCATAAATTATGCTGCTATAACCATGGGTGCACATATATCGCAGTGATATGATGCTTTCAGATCTTCTGGGAAAATACCCAGAAGGGGAACAGCTGGGTTGAATGGGACCTCTACACCAAGTTTGCTAAGGAATCTCCAAACCAATCTCCACAGTGGTTTCACCAGTCTGCATTCCCACCAACGGCGCAAAAGAGTTCCTATTTCTCCACAGCCTCGCCAGCATGTGTTATTGGATGATTTCTTGATGCTGGCCAATCTTACTGGGGTGAGATGAAATCTCAATGTTGTTTTTATTTGCATTTCTCGAATGATTAAAGATGTAGAATATATTTTCTCATATATTTACTTGCCATTTGTATTTCTTTATCTGAGAAGAGTGTATTCATCTCAGATGCCCATTTCTGGATTGGGTCTTTGATTTGGATGGGTTCATGTTTTTTAATGCTTTGTATGTTCTAGATAGAAGACCTTTGTCCGAGGGACAGTCAGCTAGGATTTTTTCCCAATTTGTGGGTTTTCTTTTTACTATGCTGGTGATTTCTTTAGACATGCAAAAACTTTTCAGTAAGATGAAGTCCCAGTTTCTGATTCTTTCAAGTGTTTCCCTTGCAGTTTGATTTTTGTTCGTGAACTCTCTGCCAATTCCTATGTCTTCAAGATTTTTACCTACTTTCTCTTCCAATAGATTTAGAGTTTCTGTTTTAATATTGAGATCTGTGATCCATTTTGACTTGAATGTGTGCATGGTGATAGACTTGGGTCTATTTTCAGTCTTTGGCAAGAGGCAAGCCAATTTTGAGGACCCAGGTTTATGCTGCCTTCACTTTACAATACTTCATGTATTTCCAAAATAAACAGCACACAAGTGTCTTTAGAGGGCCAGATGTGCTTACTGTATTCCTTTTTCTAACGGTATTATCTCAAAATATCAAAAATCATGATGTCCCATAGCAGAATAAAAAAAGATGCACAATCAAAATACTTTCAACCGATATGTGAGAAAACATCCTTGGCTATAAAGGATGTTAAATTAGTATTTTCAAGTTACTTACCTAAAAAGATTAGGATTTAAAATCGAACTCAGCTGACTTTCTTACGAAGCAATCCACTGTCCAAACTCCTTCAATGTCCCAGAACTATGTCCTTAGTTGGACCTATAGCGAACCCCAGCACTGCACTGAAAACCGTTTCTTCTGTGTAGCACAAGCATATGACCTGTGATTAAAAAACCCTGTTTTCACAACACTTCATCGCTCCCATGTGCCATCTGAAGAAAACACTAGTGAATGGTTTGTGAAACTAGAAACCCATCTTCCTATGATAGTGAAATGGAACACATGATTACTATCACTCAGTGACAGTCCTCTGCAGTCCCGTCACCCTTCCCCAAAGACACTACCGAAGAGCTTTGAAGGTTGGGGTACAATTTTAAGGGGAAGAAGCAGAAAGCACTGTCAATCCTCATTAAAGATTTTGCTAATGACAGCAACAATGTAAGTTTAAGTCATCACCCACTCACTTACTGGAAGAAGAAAGCTCACCCTTGCCCAAGGAGGCAAGAGAAAGACCCGGCACATGAAGAACCAGCATCTGCTCCCAGAGTGACAGGAAAAGTCACTCTGCAAACGAGTCTGGGACTGTTCGCTAGCCGTTAAGTGTGCTGTTAAGCACCTGACAGTTCACAAACACTAATTAAAAGTGATATCAGAATCAATGTTTTGTTATACTGACTAAAAATGACCACGATTGCTTACAGGCTACTGCCGCTTCTCCAGTAGAGGCCACAAACTAGACCCAACATCTGGGAATCACAGGGAGTCCCGGTGTGAAGGGAGAACTTGCAACACCTGCTACTGGTGCCCTAGAATTAAAATGCTCCCCATAGAGACAGATATTCATGTATGGGCCATACAGCTTATAAGCATTAGGAAGAGTTGCAGTGTGTGCATATGAACATACACACTCATACAACATGAGGGAGGGAAGGCTGGCAAAGCTATCCATAGAACTCTGCCCTTAGAGCACATTTCTGCTTTATAATATCCACAATGTTTGGCTTGCAAATTTAGCTTAGCTACGTCAAGACCTCCTCTGAGAGAATAGCTGTGCATTTCCGTCTTCCTCCGCCCCCCCCTCTCTCTCCTCTCTTTCCTTACTCTCCCCCCAACTCCTCATCCTGGGCTCACTATACTTACTTCTGTGGGCTCAGAATGGGGCTCATTGGCAGCACACGTGCTTAGCACTGGCTAGACCCTGGGTTCAATCCCCAATTCCACCAAAAGAAAAAAATTACCTTTCTGGCAGTGCTGAAGCTTAAACCATGAACAAAACCTTACTAAAATAGGTGTGATGATCAAACCGCGCAGCAGCCGGCAGGCAGAGTGATGGTACTGAGAGAAATTAATCTCTGCGCCTCCCCCTGGCAGCTTCATTGTATGAGATAATTTAATTTACTCCGGTACATTGACACTGGAATGATTAATGAACTCTAATATGTAAAGGTAACATTAAAAATTAATATGAGGCTGTTGTAACAAAGATGGAATACTAGGGAAGTAATCATCCTGCTCAACAAATAACCTGACTGTTTGAAAATAAAGAGCTCCAAAATCATAAGAGCTTCGGATCAGTTTTGTACACTAGGCATAATACTTTTGAAACTTCTACCTTTTATTGGGATAAAAATTAAAATGTAATTTTTTACAACAATTTAAAGAATATTCCTTTCTACAAGTAAATCTCCAGTTAAGTATTCAAATTAAATATTATGCACAGTTCCAAGGTCTACAGAAATATTCCAAGCAAAATCCAAGTAGCCAAAAATCCCAGTCCAAATAAGGAAAAGGAAAAAGGGGAAGACAGAAAGACAGACCTTGACATTCACAGGTCAACACAGCTGTAGTTGCCCACTGGGATGGTGTTCAAGACCGGAGCGACTCCATGGTACAAGATCTTGGTTGGCATTTGGTTTCAGAGGAGGTAACAGTGAATTCAACCAGACCTTGTATGCAACTTTGTTCTCTCAGTAGAACAAAAGGAGGAATCAGCTTCTGGACTGAACAACAAGCCACCCCCGAGCACTACTCCCCTCTTAGACCGATACATACATTCAAAATACCTCCACAGCCACAATTTACCTCGTTATTCCTCAGCCCCCGTATTTATTTGCTAAGCCACCTTCATACCTTGCCCAAAGTAATACTCAAACTCATTTTGCTTTTCAGTTGATTGTTTGGGTTATCAAAAATTAAGACATTTGTCTGCAATATGTAATATAACAGCCACTGTTAATTTCTATCATTTTGTTGTGAAACCTTGTATCATTTTTATTGGTTTTGCTTTGTTTTGTTTTTGTCTATGTTTGTGGTATTTTGCTGTTGCTCTTTTTTTAAATTATTCTCTTTAAAATAAAAAAATTAAGACAGGGAGCAACATGAACAGCAATGGTGCCTTTCTAGTAAAAATTAATGTGCTCTCCCAGAGAACCACCCCAGCCACACCCTGACTGTGGGCACACTCCGATCTACTTCTTACTGCACTAGGAGGTACCGTGTTACTCCACTCCTGCTCACTAAGTGGAGTGTCCTGGCATTAAACACAGCTAGAGGCAGGGAAAGGGCGGGGGTCTCTCCAGTAGAACTAGTGCCACCCCCAGCTTGCTGGAGGAAAGACACAACTATGCTCCTTCATGACCCAGATGACAGAGGTCACCCCAGGTGCCTCTGGTCCCACGGTGCGAGGGTATTTTTTTTTATTTTAACGCTCCTCACCTTGCTCCAATCCTCTCTGGAAAACAGTTGCAAATGAAATGAAACTCACAAACAAGAGACAAGGTGTCAACACCGTCCCCAGTCACTACTGGAACCGGGGGTACACCTCTCAGCTCCCAGCCCCACCTCCAACCACCCCAGGGGCTCTTTCTCTTCCGCTAAACTAAGGTAAGGTTTCAAAGGTCTCCAGGGCAAGGGAAGCATCTAACGCGTTTCTAAATGCAGAGTGCACGTGTTCACACACATGCCACACCCAAAGCGGCTCAAACTCAAGGATCGCCTTGTCACCTGCCCCTGTAAAAGCTTCTGGTGGCTGCAGCTGACCATGTCAGAGCCCGGCTTTTCTCAGCACACCCTCTGTCCACTCTTGTCCTTCCACATCTTTCCTGGAGTGGCACGCAGTTGGCCACTGCACCCCTCTGCACCTCTCTGCACCTGAGCCAGAAGCCTGCGGCTCTCAAACCCGCCCTCCGGCACCTCTCAGGAGCCTTTCTCCATTAGTCTGCTTTTCAGCCCCTGCAGCACTGCATGCCTCTAGGCAGCCTGGGAGAAAGCGCCTCCAAAGCCCAGGCCCCTCAAGCCTGGAAGATGCAGCAGAGCCACGAGAAACAGGACTGTGACATAACTCTCTGGCCACAGCCAGGCTGAACCTACTACACACAGTCCTTAGCTGTTGCTCCACATGAATGATCCCTCCTATAAGCACCACCTCTGTGAGCTCAGAGGAAGGCAGACCAGTTGTTTTCCTGGTTTGGCCAAACTGTAGATGAGTCTCTTTTTCCTTTTCTTTTTTGGTGGTACTGCTGCTGTGGATAGTTAACCGAATCCACTCTGTTGGTGCCGCAGATGCAGGCCAGTAGCCTGAGCCCCAGTAATACTTTCAAAAAACTAGGCTGTAGTAACATCTGACATCAGTGCCCCAACATGATTCTGTGTAATGTGGCTGAAGGGGAAGCTCTCCAATTGGGGAGTTAGAGCGGTGTAGCGCACCATGGAGCGGGCTGTAGGCCCTAAAACTCCTACGTTAAGCCCTAACCCCTCAAGGTGATGGTGTTTGGAGCAGAGACCTTTGGATGACAAGGAGGACTAGATGAGTTCGCAGTAAGTTCTCCTCCTCCTCTTTCTCTCCTCCCCCCTCTCTTTCCTCCTTTCTTCTCTCTCTGTCCTCTTGTCCTCTCTCCCTCTCTCTCTCTCTGTCCTCCCACCTCTCCCCTTTCTCATTGCCTCACCAGAAACCAACCATGCCAGTATCCGATCTAATCTTGGACTTCTAGATTCTAGAGCTGTCAGAAAATAGATCCCTATCTATGGCACTTTGCTGTGGTACCCTTAGCATACGGGTAACAGCGGCACCCTCACATCTGTCTGTCTGCTCACTGCGTGTACTACAGGATTCACTGTGTGTGACGCAGATAGGTGGATTTATGAATTACTTTAATTTCAATTAAACTAATCCAAAGTGAAGAAGTAGCTTAAGAATCATGAAGTGAAACCACACTGAAAATGATACTAATATTGCAATTATAAATAAAATTTAAAAAGCAGCAAAATTGACCTCTTTCTAATAAAAGGTCCCTAAAACCACTTTACTAAACCATTATACAAACCTCGTAAGTCAGCCAAAAGTATTCAGACTAGCCAAGATTGGTAACAGCAAATATTCACATCCGCAATGCTCAACTGGGAATCTTGGTAAACACATAGTGAATTTTAAAATAATAACTAAAGATGATAGTACATGTCCAAGGATATTTAAATGCCCATATTAAAGATTTACGCTAAAAAATTTTACTGAGGAAGTATGAGATCCATAAAGTTTGGAGATCATTGACATGGAAAATTTGTACAACAGTGCAGAATCCCAATGTGTAGGTCTCTGAGGTACATTTCTTGGCGTAACCCAAGATGGCTATCCTGAGAACTGCACACAGGAGCAATTCTGAGAGGCTGTCCTAAAGAGAAACTACGTTAGGGAAGTAAACAGTGAGCAGATGTAAACAAGCTTTTCTGCTACTCCCTGTGGTGGACTGACAGTTGATGGTCAACTCATAACACGGAGCTCAACTGAGTAATGTGGTGCTGGGTGTGGAAGGCCCACCTGGGGATTGGTGCCAGCAGCGTAAGAGGCAGAACTGGAGCTGGTGGAAGCTGTAAGGAGCTGTTGGTTCTTTTGGAGGAGGTTGTCATGCTGGCTTTCCTGATGGACTCAGTAGTTTTCATCGTTCAAGGAGCCTGGGACCTTGTCCGCACTGAAAATGGCTTCAGTTCACTTTGGGGCAGCTCTGGTCCTCACTCTCAGCATCCCTTCCCGGCTCCAGAGGGAAAGACAGTGAACTGCTCAGTGTCCTGGAGAAGCTTGTTGGGTTGGTTTTCCTGATGGGAACTCAGCTGTCCTGATTATCGGAGAAGCTTGGGACCTCACTGTTGCTGAGGGTGGGTGTGGTACTTTTCAGGGAGCTCTGGTTCTTATTTTGAGTGTCACTGCCCGTCTCCAATGCAGATCCCTCAGCCTGCTAGCACATATCCTTCATCCTGCCAGCACAGCTTCCACCTTTGGGCCTTCCCAATGTACACCGTGAAACTGGACTGCATGAGATACTGTTATGGGCTCTAGGCCTCCAGCTGTACTTGTGGGAGGCATTGTTATGAGCTCTAGGTCTTCAGCTGGATTCATGTAGGACATTTCCATGGGATCCAGGCCCTTAGCTGGTCAAGGTTCTTTGGTCTTTAGTGTACAGACAGATTTCCTACACTCTCTTGTACATGATTCTTAGGGTGGCTATTATAAATGATCTTATAAAATGTGTCCTGTATTATATTGTTCCCCTCGCAAACACCCCAAGCCATCACACTCCCCTTCTGCACTGGAAAGATGTTTTCACAGGAAAAATAGCTGAGGTCTGATCTGAATCAGAGATGACCAAGGAGGCTGTTACCTGGACACTTTCTCTGCGTCACAAGACAGTTTTCCACACTGAGCACCTCCTCTTTCCCTGCGAGTCCGGACTCCTGTCCCCGTGTTCAACTGTATATAAAGTTGGACCACCCGTATCCCTCATGTTTCTGCACACAAATAAATCTGTTATTTTTCCCCCCTCTAAATCAGCCTGGAAGTTGAAACCTATCACACTCTCCAGGAACCTTTCTAGTGATGATATATGTAACAAATAATGAGGATACATAGAAAAACCCATCCCAATGGGCAACAATATCCCAAAGTAGACCTCAAACGACTTTTAACTGCATTTAGTATAAAATGGGAGAGTAGCTAAAAACCTGTGATTTAAGTTTTGAAGAGCTGGCTTTCATTTAACAGAAAAGAATGGGTCAGCATTAAAATGATCAACCCCAACCTCATGGATTTCAGGAAATTTCTTTGTAAAACATCCCTGCATCCCAACAATGATTAGACCTCTCCTTTTGTTCTCTCTAAGCATTGTCCCTCTTGAAAGGGTTGCTGATTCCTCGTATTTCTGAGTAAGCTTTTGCTATCTGTTGAGTGAGTAGCAGAACAAACACTTCAATGCTACTTTCTAGATGGTGATCCAGAAGCTGCCAGGACTAAAAGCTGAGCAAAATCAGTTCTTGCAAGTCCATGTTGCTAGTGATTCTTTACGCTTCTGTACAACTAGATCAGGGGTCATGCAAACAAATTCTTAGTGTCATTAGTGAGCTTAGGGAAAGTTCTTTGACCCCAGGACTTCAGCGTTCTCCCACTGAGTCAGCATGACAATAACGCAAGACACTTTTCTTTGACCACTGTCCATTGGAGTTCATGTCATTTCTAATAAAACTACCAAACATTTTTCAACATGTATTGAACAGAAATACAAGAGTTTAACATTTATTTCCTGTTCTCCAGGTTCCGCTGGTTAATTTTAGAGTTTATTTTTATCTTGAGGAAGTTGTATATACTTACAGGACAGACTTTATTCAGGAGCCACCACCCTGGTCACCAATATAATTTTCCTTTCCTGGGATTCGCTGCAGGGATTCACATGCATTTTGTTGTCATGCCTCGTCAGTCTACTCCAATTCTGGTTAACTTTTATTTCTATCTCACTAATTAATCCTTGATGCTTAATTTGGTAAAAACTAGAAATGCCCCAAGTTCATATGAAACAGTAAGAGTGCATACAATTTGAGGAGTTAAAATGGGAAAATACATTCCTGATGAAATTATGAAAGCAAACCAAATGCCTTTACCTACTTGTAAAAATGGGAATGGGAATGTTTCTTTGGTCAAAGTCAAACTGGACTCCATGATCCACCCACGCTGGGGTCAATCTGATGAAGAAAAATCCACTGTGAAAGTCTTTTTCTTCTAGGCATTTGCTATTTCCTTAGAAATGTCAAATATAAAATTGGCCCAGGGCTGACATTCTTTTCTGTTTCTAAAAATACAGTTCAAGAAAGCTCACACATTCAACAGTTACTTGGAATACATGGTGTCAAGGGTCCCTCAATTTCCATTTTCTCATCTGCAAGACACTTCAGAAGTCTGTTCAGAGGCATAAACCAGGTAACACTTCTAATTAAAGGATTTTTCTAAGACATGAACTCTTGCTGGTGTGTACAAAGTAAGGACTCATGATCTATTGAGACCTTCAGGTTCTGAAAATATGGTGCCTGGTTTCGAGATGACAGACTGTATCAGCCTCGCACATGAAAATGGCATGTATCCCAGGGAAATCTTGAAGCCGTCTGAAGGTAGGTAGGTAGAATGCTTTCCACATCAGCAATTAATGTGCATGAGGAATACTGTCACCCTTGTCAAACTCCAAGGACAGCTGTCGCAAAGCAGAGGCAGATAAACTCTGCTTTGTTAGACAATGATCTTTTTGTGAATCAGAAGAAAATTATTTTTATTAGGATCCTAGTATTGTTCCCTTTCTTAATTGTAAACAGCTTAGGCATTAAGACCAGATCCTATCTAAATTCTGTAACTTTGAAAAATTTTTGAGGAGGTTCTTTAATCTTCACAATACTTGACAACGCTGGATCGAGTACCTATCGTCTACCCCACCAGCCATTAACAAGCTGGGTATTGAGGATTATCTTGTTCTCTTCATTTCTCAGGTATTAGGATCCCAGAATCACCTGACAAGTTGAGTATCTTTTATCCAAAATGTTTGGGACAAGAAGTATTTCAGATTTCATTTGTTTTTCCTCTTTATCTTAATACTCTGCAATGTCTGCATACGTGCAGTGAGAGATCCGAGATGAGACCCAAATTTAAACATGTAATTTATTTGTTTCACATATATCTTGGCCTGAGGGCAACTTCATACAGTATTTTTGGGATATCTGTATTTGTGACTTACTCAGTAAGGACAGGTATGGGATTTTCCACTTGTGGTGTCAGGTAAGAACTCAAAAGTGTCAGGTCAGAACTTAAAAATGTGGATTTTGGAGCATTTCAGATTTTGGGCTTTCAGATTAGGGATGTTTAACTCATATAAAACAATTACCCTATACAACAACCTACTACAAAGTGCTTCATTCCCTTTTCTGCAAAGGTAACATCCTATTTTAAACTTACCTTGGCAAAACCCACAAGATATTTATATAAAGCAATTTCCTTTGAGACAAACCAACCTGAAGAAATGCAATAACTTGACTGAACTGAAGTTACTGCTTTAATGAAGATTTTTGCTAGCTACAATGCCCACCTGAATTAAATGAGTCATTCAAAACTGAGTATCTGCAAACATTTCTAGCATACTTCAAAGGTCTCCTTTCAAACATGAAAGAAAACCATTACAGCATTGACATTCTCTAGTTCAAATGCCATGCTGATAATCTCATAGAAAGATTACAAATGCCTGATGGTGATGACATAAATATTGATTATTCTTTTCATTAGTAAATCACTTCAAGATATTTGGTGGGGGAGTATTTTAACTTTAAACATTTTTCAAAATTTAGATATACAAAATTAAAGGTTCACCACCAGGTTCTTCTAAATATCAAATTTATTGTAAGCACTTAATATTTGACTTAAAACATGTACAAAGATGTGATGTTGTGCATATGGAATGTCATGTAGAGAAATATGCAGTAAATTAGTTGGTGCTTAGGTCTGAGGGGAAGCAAGGTTAGGAACATGATACAGGTGTGGGGTTTCTTCCCAAACTGTTTCAATGAGGTTGCAAATATACTACAAGCTGCTAAACTGTAACTTTAGATGAAAACAAGAATTATGCACTCAAGTATTTAAAAGGAGACAAGACTGTACACTTCAGAAAATGGGATCTTGTTAGGTAGACACAGACATTATCCTACACACAAATATGAACACTGGAATGTCCTACTATTTACTGTTCATTTCTAGAAGGTGAAGAAACGTACTGTCCTCATAGTTAGAATCCCAAAGAATCACTGTCCAGGACTAAAACACTTCATAACTCTCCCCCATTACAATAATGCAAATTCGTTGACTTCCATAACAGAAAACTTCAGCAAATGTACCATAAGGATTCAGATCAGACACTGGTATTACTTTCAGTGTCAAGAGTAAGACCAAGGTTTGAGGAGACCTACAACTACATGGCACACGCCCTCCCAGAAATCCAAGACACTGCCCAGAATGTGGAGCTCCCACGTAGCACATTCCTCTGGGCGCACCAAGGTCAGCCAATCCCAACGGGCCCTGCTCACTTCATTCTCCAACCCTTCCCAAGGCCTATCCTCTTCCTTAAGTGACACCACTTAAGGTGTTAACTTTGGACCCTGAAATCCTTGTCCTGTTGTGCCCACTCTTCCTCCCCACAATGCCCATCAATGACCTTCCCTCCTCAGCATCGAACTCCCACCCTTGGCTCTGTCCTGAAATCAAAACACAAGCATAGGGCAACCGCCATGACTGCAAGTTTCCAAGAAGCCGGAAAGGGACTCGGGTGGAGCAAGTGAGTAGAACTCTATTCCAAAGAGCGCCTGAGGCTTCCTACGGTATACACATCTAAATAAATCAGACGCTCTGAGTTTAACAGGCTAGTGGGAGCCTCAGCTGTCCTACCTGGTCCCTTCTTTCTGAAAAGTTTAACAAGCAAGCATAAGTGGGGGTGTGGCTCAGTATGAGAGCACATACTTGGCATGCATGAGGTCCTGGGTTCAATTCTCAGCACCACAAAACAAAACTCAAAGTAAAATAAATACAGATACATGTTTGTGTGTATACATATATATGTGTATATATACATAGATGTGCATACACATATGCATATATATGCAAACAAACTTAGATAAACCCTCCCTGCCAACAAAGAAAAACAATTAACCTTTTCTCATGAAAAATTATGGTTAAAAAATCCTTCATAAATTCCCTTTTATGAAAATATTCCCTTTAATAGCTTTATCAACTTTTAGCAAACATTCATGGCCAAAATAAAAAATCTTACTGTTAAAAAATCAATATTTCATATAAAACTGGACTTCAGCATCATTAAAGTGCTTAACTACTATGTCAGTGTTCTGTAAAATCCTTAAACTTTAATGCTGGAGAGGCTTTGTAATCGATTCCTAATAAACTAAAGGGCGCCCTTAACTATTAGTGATTCCTACTTTGAGCACACAATAAAAGTGAATCAGATACCCAATAGAACCTCAAAGCCTACATTTTAATTTCTTACCACCCCCATTCAGGGCATCCAGAAGCTCAGACTAACAGTACAAGCCATGAAGTCAAAAACTGTATCAACTTTAGTATTTAACATGATCTATTTCAGTGAATTCCATTACATACTTACACAGAGCTTTAAACAGAATAGTTAGTATGTGCTCACCTTATTCCTAACAACTCATTATACATTCCTGTATTATTCCTACCTGTCTCCTTTTAAAAAAAAAAAAAAAGCACAAAAGCACATACAAAAAAAGCACTTGAAATTGTACAAGTAGCCATTTGGAATCTGGCAATAATAAAACCAGTTTCAAAAGTCATCTTTCAGTCTGGATTACAGAACAGGTATGGAAACCCCGCTGCCAACGCCCTTAACAACCTTCCCATCCCATGGAAACCAGGGGATGCAGACAAAAGCCAACACCCTGTTTTATTCTCTCAGCTTTGGGCAGGCACAGTTAGATCCCTAAACTAAAGGAATCAATAGGAACTCAGCAAAAATACTTCTGAAAAATGCGCCAATGTTTAAAAATAAAAGTAACTCTTTGATTCCATATCCTTATAAGTATTTATCTTTTTAAAAAATAACCATCTTTCAAAAGTAATTCAATATGAACATATGAGAAAGTGTAAGGAAATGGAACTGTATCAACAGCGCTGGACTCCAGATGGTTTTAAATACACGTGGACAGACTGGAGCAGCCATCACCCCCAGACGAAAGCCCCCATCTCTCTCTCCTTCCCCTGCTCTCGGAACTTCTTATGTCTCTATAGATTGGCCTCTTTGGGGCGTTTCATTTAAATACACTCATGCAGTATGAGACTGTTTATGACTGGCTTCTTTCACTTAGGGCAATGTTTTCAAATTTCATCCAGATTGTAGCATGTGTACTTCATTCCTTTTCATGACCAAATAATACTCCATTGTACCGACATATAAAACTTTAGTCGATCGTCAGCTGATGGACATTTTGACTGTGTCCACTTTGGGATCGTTATAAATCATGCTGCCATGAACATATGTGTACAAGTTTTTGTGTGGACGTATGTTTATGCTTCTCTTGGTTAAATGTACCTAGGAGTGGAATTTCTGGGTCATATGGTATTTTTACACTGAGACTTTAAAGAACTGCCAAACTGCTTTCCGAAGCAGCTGCAGCATTTGTGATTCCCACCGGCAGTGTATGAGAGCTTCAATTTCTCCCCTCATCCGTGCCAACACGTTTTATCTTTTTGACGGTTATCGCCCTAGTTTGTAAAGCGGTAACTCATTCTGTTTAACGCTCAGTGTCTTAAAACAAACCCACTCACTCTACAGTGAGGACCCAGCTTGTCTTCTACGATGCAGTTCTGAAGTATAAAACACGGTCAATGGTCACTCTTCAGACCCAAAATAAGGCCAACACAACACACGCCGCCTTAACCAACGAGGCACTGCTTCCCTGTAACACGCTGTTATTCTACCCCAGATCTTTTCCAGCTACAGCACTTTCTAAATAAGACGTCCAGCCCAGCAGCCAGCACGCGCACTAACGCAACAGTAGAATACTTAGACATAGCAACTACAGGGTTTTAGCCAAAATGTTCAAGAAAGAACACCGGGCTGGAATTCCAGTTTGTCGTCCTCTCTGTGCAACCTGATCGCTGAGTTTCTCTACACTCAAGCGTGCTATTCTGGGCAGCTCACAGAGCTGCACTCTCTGAAGTCACTCCCAGGCATAGAACTGTCTCAACCTGAAAGTTTGATGAAATTTGGAAAGGCACTAACACCCATGCAAAACACAAAAGCAGAAAACCAGCTTTGCTCAGCAGACTTTGCTTGCTAGTGAGATGGGCGGTTCGATTTACAGTTTTGCCATTTAGTAGCTGAGCGTCTAAGGGTACATTATTTAGTACTGCTCACTGCAGCTCCCTGGTACAGGCAAGGCATCCGGCGCTGCGGCCAGCAAAGCGCAGACACTTCTGGGCTGCCTTCCCTCAATTTTTCTGCTAAGTATGGGCAAAGTTTCCGAGCAAATAAAGACCACCTAGGGACTGTCATGGGCCCCTGAGCACTGGACGCGGGTCCCGGCGACCTGTGGGGTTCCCGCGTAAAGCACTTCCCACGTTATGGTCTGCAAACTGATACACAGCAATCAGGTTAAAATGAGAGTAAGGGGCATCCAGGAAAGCAGCCCGAGAGGAAGGACTTCCGCCAGGGACCGCAGAATAAACCCCCTGGGGTCCCGACGCCGGGCACGGCGGGGGCGCAGAGGGGCAGGGGCAGGGGCTGCGGCCGGGCCGCGGAGCGCGTGTGGCCGGCGCGGGAGCCGCCGCCTCTCCCACCTGATCTGATTGTCGCGGAATTTGTTGAGATGCGGTTGGTTGAGGTAAATGGTGCGGGCCGCCGCCTCCAGCTGGTCTCCAACAGACGTAGCCCGGGACATCGTATCCTCCGCCTTCTTGTAGCCCGCAGAAGCACGAACCGGTCCTGCGGCAGAGACAAGCGCGGGGAGGAAACAAAACACGCACAGGTCAGGCGCGGAGGATGCTCAGCGCGGCGCGGGCCTGCGCACCTGGCGGGGGAGAGGCCGCCGCAGGCTCCGCCCTATCCCCGCCCACGTCACACCCCGGAGCTCCCGCCCCGCCCCCTCCCGGCCGCGCGGACGGCGCCGGAGACAAAGAGACGCGATCACCGCCCTAAGCCCGGACCCCGCCCCGCCAAGGACCCCGCCCCCTACCCGAGCCAGCACTCGCGCCCGCTCTGGGCGTCCTCCGACTGTTCTCGGGGCCCCGAGGGACAGGCAGCGCCCCCAAGGGTGGTCCCTGCGGTCCCCACCGCCCGCAGATCGCCCCACGCGTGCCCCACCCGGAGGTCCCTTGGGCGAGGCCAGCGCTCGCCCTCCCTTGGGGCGACCGCCAGGAGGCCTGACCTCTGCCGACAGGGTCTAGGGCGAGAGGCTGCAGCAAAGGAGGTGCCCGCGGAAGATGGCTTATTCCCCTTACATCCGCGCTCACTCTGAAGCTGCCAGCTTTCCCACCTCTCAGAAATGCGCGTTGAGCATCATTTAAAAATAAAGCGCACATCTCACTAGGGTAAACCCCACACTGCAAAGAATAATGCCCACTGTAATATTTTTTGAAAAGACACCGTTCTGGTTACAACATCTTTTTAAAATGACCATAATCCTCAGCATAAGAGATGGACAAACAAAACACCAAGTCAGTCATAAGCAGCTGCCATGCCAGGCTGAACATCAGGTAACGCGTAAGTTGGAAGGGGGCTAAAAGGTCACCCAAGTTGAGGGTACCTGGCGGGTGCAGGCTTGGGGCTCACAAGTGGGCCCCTGGTCACAGGCCGGGTACACACCAGCTTTCTGACTGCTGATTTCACACGGAGAACATTTTTGCAACCAGGCTATATCAAAGTACCGCTTTTCTGTCTGCCGTTTACCCGCCTCCTTTCCCTCCAGGGCATTTATCACCATTACCTGACATCACTTATTTATGGTCGTCTTCCCGCACCCAAGAATGAAAGAGTTCCAGGACAGCAGAGACCTGCTTGCTTCACTGCAGTGACCTCAGCACCCCAGCCTTGCCTGGCACATAATGGGCACTGCTGCTTGCTGGTGAAACGGATCATCTTTATCCAAGTCACATGAAGGCTGCCTTGGAGTTCCCCAAGCAGAGATGCAGTGACATACACAGAGCCCGAGCTACACACACTAGTTTGGATCAGAACAGCTCCCTATCCAGTTCCCTATCCTCAACTCTAGAAGCTCCCGAAATGGCCCAGCTCCTGGACCCTGCTCTCACAGATCGCGTTGCTGTTCGCTTCTTGTTTTTTAAGCTGATGCTAATGGGCAGCCACAATTGAGAAGCATTCGTTAAACGTTGCTGGTATCACAAAAGCAACTGATCCAGCTCTGGCCCACTAAAATGCTAACTACCTCAGATGCAAAGTTATCACTACGGGAACAATGTTAGCGCTCTGTGATCCAGGGACTGAGTGGGCTTGAAAGTGGTGCCAGAGAGGCCTGCAGGTTCTGAGCCACTTTGCTAATGGTTGGGGTAGGCAGGTGGCAGGCATGGGCGCTGGGGACGACAGAAGAGCCGGAAAGAATGGGTAAGGTTCATATTAGGAAAAAGGAGGGCATTGTGGGTGAGGGCAGTCAATTTTTTAAAAATCAGTGTTCAAGGCCCACATAGGGAAAGAACAGAAAAGAAGCTCAGAAACACACAGGCTGTGAGAGACAAACGCCAGCTGAAGAAGGAAAACCTCAACCTGAAGGTCATCAGAAGCCATGGACAGTTTCCAGCAAGACAAAAGAGCATCCCGCAGTGCTGGCAACAGAAAGAGGACTGATTTGTAGATAAGAAGATAGGGGAGAGGTTGGGCTGCGTAGTGCAGGCCTGTAACGCCAGCACTCGGGAGTCGGACGCAGGAGGATCACTCCGAGATCAAGGCCAGCCAGCACTGTAGAGTGAGCTCAAGGACAGACTGAACTGCACAGTGAGACCTCAAAAAAAAAAAAAAGAAAAAGAAAAAGAAGGAGAAGGAGAAGGAGAAGGAGGAGAGAGAGGAGAAAGACAGTGCAGGGAAGCCAGTGATGATGATGACTACCAGGTAGAAAAGTACACATTAAATAGAGAACGGGAAAAAACAGACACGAGAAGCATCTCAGAAGAAAACTCGGCAAGATGTTGGAAGGGAGTTGAACTGAAATGTAGACTAGAAACGGGAAGGAAATTCGATCACTAGGGTTTGAAAAAGGTTGGTACAAAACCAAACAAACAAACAAAAATGCTACTGCTAAAAATAAGAATGGAAATAGTAGTTTCTCCAAACAAGGACTTCAGTGTTGTATAACAAATATTGAGGTTAAAAATTAGTGACACAAACAAGGAATGATGACAGAATTAAGGGAAATAACATCTCCCATGTGCCTGGCATGTACCAATGTTCTTCTTGATGTGCATCAACTGGGCCAGGCCTGGAAATTTTAAGGAGAAATAGATAATAGCTCCCCAGCACCAAGACTTAGATAACTTCCTTCCATCTCGGTCCCTCAAGTGGACCCGCCCCTGCATTGAAGAAAAACATGAGTATTTTTGAAATAACACAAATTTGTATCACCTAAGGAAAATACTATACCATAAAGAGCAAAGTACCTCCTGACTAAGGTTTCAAGTTCGGGCTCCTGAGACAAATCCTGAGTACATACATTTTGCAAATATCACCATACAAAATGAGAGTGTATGCTTACAACCCTCCCACAGAAATAAGCACAGTGTCAGCAATTAGTGGGAGTTCAATACATACCTATTAGTTGAGAAAGAAACTGAAGTGCACAAAAGAGCTGAGGGAACAAGAGCAGGCAAATAGACAAGCACTAAGTTCTCCCCCACAAACAGAAGTACAGACAAGACAGTTGATGGCCAAGGTCATAAGGGAAGGAATCATCTCTTGCTCACAATTATGTCCCTGCCCTGAACACTGGCTAGCATGCCACAAGCATTGTGAAAGTAGGTGCTACGTGCACAAATAAAGGGATAATGCAGGAGGTGTCCTGAAGGTTATTGGATCTCCCCAGGTCACTGAGAATCTGTGTGCTGGGAACTCTGACATAGAAACTAAGGCAACCACCTCTACACGTGGCTGACTTGTGAGCATCCACATGTTCTCTGGGTCTGCAGAGAGCCATCTTCCTCCCACTGTGTGGCCCAGTGGCAGAGGAAGGACTTCTTTTGCTGTAAATATGTAGCAGATAATAAGAAAGACACAGAAACAGTCCCAACAGCTTTTTGGATTCTAGGTCCAGTCCCCTTCTTGATCCCAGCTGTGTCGGGGCCATTGGTTTCCATGACCTACCCCCATGATTCTACTGCTCATAAGCAGGAACCCCGCCCAACACAATCAGGAGTACGCGGAGAATCTATCTTGCCCTGTAAGATAGAGCCAGCACCATTAAAGAGGAAGGATAAATTCCTCTTCACTTACAGCTCACCTTGGGCTACTAAGGTTTTAGATGCCTCTAGTATAGGTGCTATTGGATGCCACAACCCAGACCCTGGAGCCCACAGAAGAAAGTCCCCATGGTACCATCTGGTACACTGATTTGGATGAATCTGAGAAGTGCCTGGAAGAGGAATGGCCAAAAAATGAACCAAACTAACAAAAAACCACTCCTGTCTTCATCCTCCCTTCAGAGTTTCTGCCATAGTTGCAGGAAGGGTAGAAGTTATGAAACAGATGGCAGAGAATGCTCACCGGGAAACCAGGAAGAGGATGAACGCGGTCGAGGAGGGGGCAGAGGAGAGTGGATTCGCTGCAGGAACACACTCGTTACTCCCAGAAGCACAAAGAGTATTTGAGATCCAGGGACACTCACGCAAATGCTCTGGAACCATCAGCAACTCCCACCTCCGCCAACTCCCTGTGCATGTCACTGTGGCAGGCGTACTCTCAATGTGCTTAATCACACAAATGCCCCTTCCTTTCACCACAGGCAATGTGCTAGTGGCAATAAGTAAATGGGGCTCACTCAGTTAGAAGTGGGCACAAAGGCAAAGCTCTCAGGAGCAGGGAAGCAGGAAAGAGGGAAGATGATGGCCATGTCCACTCATTACATAAACCACTCTATGTATATCATTTTTAGGAGGAAAATGAAAAGTCTTCCTTTAAAATGTTTTCAACAAGCTTTTAAAATGTTTTCTACATATATATATATCCCATGCTTATTATTTATTATGAGATTTATGTACTATATATAAGTAAATATTAGCACAGTAAACTATAAAAAAGTCCAAGGAGCTAAGAACTTCAAATAAGGAATTAAGCTTAAAAGGAGTTAAGGCAAATTATTACAAAATGTTTCATTTTATTAAGTAACACAGAAACAAAAAAAAATTCTTCATCCAAACTACAATATTTCCCCCAACTCAACTAAAAATGTTCAAAATTCCAAAGACATAGTCAAGATCTATCTAGTCCATTTAATATTATCTCAAAGTAGACATTCTTGGATAACAAAAACACCAGTCTCCATAAGTAAAACAGACTAAGTCAGCTCTGGGCTCTTTATACAGAACAACAAAAAGTAGAGGTAGAAGTAGATCTGGCCCAGATGTTGCTGTATAACAAAGAAATTGTTTAGTCTTTGTCCTGGTTTCTTGGGAGGGAGTCTGTAGACCCTTAGAATTTCCCAAGCAATAAAAGCATCTCTGTAACTCATCATGGGCGTTCCATGGGAGTTCCGAGCTTTAGATGGGGTCCGCCCATGCCAGAAAGACCAACCATGTGGTTAGAGGGTGATTAGAGGGCTGTTTAGTCAGGGGAGTTCAGGCAACATTCCAACCACTAGGACAACTGCTAGGAAAGTTAGTGGTTGAGTTCAGAGATCCTTGTAATAGAGCTGATATAGTAAAATAGTAACAACAGAAAAGAGTGAACATCAAAGCTCTGGTGAGCCACCCCAATTGGTGACGGTCAGTGATGTGCTGCAGAGATGACTCGTGCTGAGGTCACGGAAACTTCATGCCTCACCCCTTCCCAGGCCTCACCCTTTCTGTCTCTCCTCCATGTGGCTGGCCCCAATTAACCCTCTATAAGAAAATAAGTTATAACAGTCTCCTGAATTATTTGAAGGGATAATGAAAACTCAAGTTATATCCAGTTGGTCGGAAGTGCAGGTGGCCTGGCGTGTGGCTGGCTCTGAAAGGAGTGCAGTCTTCTAGAGAACTGTGTCCTTGTCCGGTGAAGTTGCCCCAACTCTGCACAGTTGGTGTGAAAATTGCACTGCAGACCTTACTCTGATGGAGCCATAGGGAAACCCTACAGCAATCATAATAACACTTACGAACTCCCAGGGAACAGAGGGTGAGAAGTGCAATCTGAAGAAACCTGATTCCAATTCCCCTTCCACTTGATCAGGCCATTTCTTGTGAACTTAGACACGCAGCTACCATCAGAGCCTTCGTTGCTTATCCATGAAATAGAAATAGAAATGGGCAAATAAATATATGAGAAAATGTTCTAAATCTTTAGTCATTTGAGAAATGCAAATAAAAACAACATTGAGATTTCATCTCACCCCAGAAAGATTGGCCAGCATCAAGAAATCATCCAATAACAAATGCTGGTGAGGCTGTGGAAAAATAGAAACTCATCTCCACTGCCGGTGGGAACGCAGACTGGTGAAACCACTCTGGAGAGCGGTTTGGAGATTCCTCAGCAAACTAGGTCCAGAGGTCCCATTCAACCCAGGTATTCTCCTTCCCAGTATTTTCCCAGGAGATCTGAAAACATCATATCACCGCCATATACGTGCACCTATGTTTATAGCAGCACAATTTGTAACAGCTAAATTGTGGAAGCAACCCAAATGTCCATCCCCAGAGGACTGGATAAAAAACTGGCATTTTTATATAATGGAATATTACTCAGCTACAAAGAAAGACAAATTTGAGGCTTTTATGGGCAAATGGTCACAATTAGACACCATACTCATAAGTGAAATAAATCAGAGGTACATGTGCAAGCAACATATTGTATCACTAGTGTAAGAACCTGAAAGTGGGAATATAAATTAGGAGGTACGAAGGGAATCTGCTCAAAAGTAAAGAACAAATGGGATGAGGGGAAGGAGAAAAGGAAGAAAGGACAAATATGTATGTATATATGTGCATGCAGGATGGCTAGCATGGTTCCACTATTGACTTATGTCGCTTTATGGTAAGGAACAGTTAATGATTGGTTGTTTGATCAAGGTTGTATGTCTGTATGTGTTTTCCTGAGCATACACTTTGAAGTTATCAATATGTAATACAACAACCACTGTTAATTCCCTGTCACTTTGTCTATAATTCAGTTTTGATTGTACTGTTCTTGTGCTTCTTTGTGTCTCTTTGTTAATGTTTTCCCTTTTTTTCTTTTTTACCTTTAAAAACAAAAAAAGAAATTATAGAACTGATGATGGATTGGCAAATTTTTTATAAAATGTGACTTAAAAATATTTTAAGCTTTATGAGCCACATATGGTCTGTCTCACATGCTTCTCTTCCTCCTCCTAATTCTTCTCCCTTCTCCCTTTTTAACACAAAAGCCTTTGAATTTAAAAACTCTTTTGTTATGGTTTCCGTCCCTGTGTGGAAGGCCAGTCCCACTAGTGGTGCTGTCGGGAAGTGGGGAAGGGTCAGGAGGTGGCGCTGAGCGCAGGGAAGCGGGATAACTGGGAGCGAAGCCCTGGTAACTGGTCACTGGGACCACTCCCCCCATCTTTGCATCACTACTGCCACAAGATGAGCAGTTCTTCTACCACCATGTTGCCACCACAGCCCAAAGGCCAAGGGACCATGCACTGAAACCTCTGAATCTGCAGCCAAAATACACTTCTCTTTCCTTTCAATTGTTTGTGTCAGGAATGTTGTCATGGCCACCTCCTAGCCCACAAGTCATAGTTTGCGCACCTCTCATTTAAAGTAAGCGCTTTCACAGTTAGCGACCTGAGTACATCCCAGCTCTCACCTCAAGGAAAGGCCAGCTTAATTTCTATAAGCTTACATTTTCTAGCTTAATAGGCATGTAGTCAAGCTTTTATTACATGAATTAAGAAGTTGCCTGTGTATTTCTCCTGCTTTTTATGCACTGTCTTTGAAAAATGTGTAAAGAGGGTTTTTTTCTTTGGCTCCAGGTATATCTCCAGGCAGACACTGCAATAATTAAGAGCTATTTAACATGAGGCATGCATATACACACATATGCACGTGTGTGCATGCACACACACACACACATTCCATTCACCAGAGAGTTCAAGTTCAACTTTGGCTTCTACCCTGTATTTACAAAGATGTCTCACAATCTTTCAGAGTACAGACATATTCAAAAAGCAGCCCAGCCATTGAAGAAGCACTTGGAGTAATTACTTCTCCTAATCAAAAAGACACAATGAAAATGCAAACTGTGCAAATGCAAAATGTGATTATTCTAGTCTTGGCAGACACATTTCAGATGGCTTTTCAAGACCCCACTTTGTACAAATCGTATCTCTCCAAATATAGCATCTGTGATTCACTTCTCCTCAAGAATTGAAATAAAAGAATACAAAGGGAAAATGAAATGAAGGGTCAGAAACTCCTACTTCTAGTGGTTTTGCTTTTCTCATTTTCCAGGGATAGAGAAGATGCAAAAAAAAGTAACAAGCTAGAGACTATGATTTAAAATATTGCCAGGCATGGAACTCATTCAATTGGTAAACAGCACCTAAATAGTAGGCATTTGGGTGGAGAAAGGAGAGGTACATAATCTGAGGGTACATAATCTCTCTTACTTCCATTTTAGTAGCAGGAGAGATCCAGAAATATGGGATTTATAGCATAAAGATGATGGCTAGGCTACCGAAGGGCTAGGCAAGTGGACTGACTTCATTGCAGCAGCAGACGAACTAGGCTTACAAGGACAAGGCTGACTGTCGTACACAGAAAGAGCAGGGCATTCCAGGTGTAACTGCGCACGCACAGAAAACCACGCCAGTGATCCTTTAGTTAAACCTCACTGCCTCCTTTTTTGGGCGAAAGGTGCGCCATAGTAATTTGGAGCTTTGTTTCCAATAAGCATGGCAATAGGAACGGGGCTTCTGCTCCTCAAACCCCATTCTTTACCTTGTATCAAAGTACATTGTGTAAATTAAGTGAAGACAAATCAGCTTTAAAGGAACATTTTATTTCATATATAAAAACACAGCTATAAAAACAGCTACGCTTCCAGCACTCGGTTCAGAGGCTTTCCCTTCAGGAGCTGCTTTGGCGAAGGCTTAAAAATATGTTTAGTGACTTCTCCATAGCAACTTGCTATGTTAGAAAATATACTCTCCTTTTTTCCCAGGACCTCAAGTCTGAGCTCAGGGTAGGAATCCCAGCTCTAAAATCCCATTGCCAGTTTAATGCACATGGACAGAATCACCTGCAGAGCACTGACTCCAGGAGGCCAAAATCTGCAAATATTCAAGCCCTTTATATAAGATGATGTCATGTTTGCACAGAACATAACCATGTCTTCCTGCACAGATTAAGTCATCTCTCCATTACCTATAATAGATAACATGGCCTATATGGCATAAAATAGTTGCTGAACTGTGTTGTTTTATTACTGATATTATTTTTTATTGAATTTTTTCAAGTATTTTCCATCTCTGATTAGATGAATCCACAGATGTGGAACCCACACATATGGAGGGCTGACTATGCAGTCTTTAACAGTTGATCCTAGAAGAGGTCCACAAGTTTTTGGAGATGTTTGCCTATCCTAAGCAGTTTGAAGACATACAATTAATTACTTTCCCAAAGGCACATGGGTTCACTACATCTGGCCTCATAGCTAAGTAACATCACTGGTGGCCAATACGCATTGCTCTTCTTATAGGATATCAGTTCCTCAAAAACGTCAATGCTGTCCCCCATCTGAGGACTGGGTGCCTAACTTTCTTTCTCCCCCTATCCCCTTCCCTCATCTTTGCCTTGCTAACTCCTCCCCACAACTCACTTCTCCACAGAAATACCTGCTGCGCCTCACCCTAACTACAGCATTCCCACCCTGAGCTACTCCTTAATGTTATACACATTTTCTTTCATAGCTCTTACCGCTCCTTAGAATTTATTCATTTTATGTCTTCCAACATTGGACTTCAGCTCCAGGGCAGCAGGTTCCACACGCATTGTAGCTACCTCTGCACCCTGAGGCGTGGGACACACATTCAATGCATGTCTTCAGAGCAGGAATCAAGGGAGCACAAAATTTCATGCCCTGCTTGAGTGGAGAGAGGAACACGCAACTCCCTAAATATAATCACCAACTCATCTGACCACCTCTTTAAGCACCAGCCAATAAATTCCTAGAGAAAATGGACATGCCAGATTGTGTTGGGAGTTTAGTCTCATTGGAAAAGTTTGTGTAAATGATTTTAGTCCCTCTTGAATATGGATGCTTCACCCTCCTCTTGCTTCACTCTGTTACATGGTGCTGGGCAAGTGGAGGAGAGGGCTGAGTGTGGGATGCCGGCATAACTGTCTTCCCTCTCCTCTGCTCTACCAAGTGATTCTCCTGATGCCCCGCCTGGATTTGTGGCTACGGTGTATGCCCGGTGCAGCTTGGCTTTATCAAAGGGCACAGGTGTTCTCTACATGGTTCTGCCTCACCCGAACTCCTGCCTCACCTGTAGGACACTCTCAAACCCTGCCAGTCTGTGTGTCCAGCCTGTCCATCAGCCGTCATCCACAGCCCTCCTGGAGTGGGCCCAGTAGCCTTCACATCAGCCCCCAGATTCCCTCAAAAGTCTAGGCGAGGAGTTCGGAAAAACTGAACTTTCTACCCTTCGGTATTCTCCTCATTTCACATGCTTCCCCGCTCACTGAGGAGTCTTTCCACAGAGAGGGAAAACACAAGACGCATCACGTTACTTTAGTCTCTCCCTGCCCCCCTCCCACTTCCTCAAGGCCAAAAGCAGACACAAGATTTTTAATTTCATTTTCCAACTCTGTTCTTCTGGATTCCAAACAGTGCCCAGGAATCCTGCTGAAGTATTTCCTCAGTATAGAAAATGCTGAGAATTAATCCATGCCAGCTATTATAAATATGACAAAGAGCGGGAGATTAATCTACAAAGTCCCATAAGCAGAAGGTCGGCTTGCCTGTGCCTACTACTTTTGAAAGGCACAAGGTGAAAGTGCCTTGAGGTTTTCTCACCATTGCTTCTCATCTTTCCCGGGCAGGTGGAGGCTTTGAGCCTGAGAGTCAAATGGTGCACACGAGAGACATTAATCACATTAACTTGCTTCAACTACCACCCCAGGTTCACATGCACAGCAGCCTTTATGGTATCTTATCACAGGACCCTAACTTTCTTCTTAGGAATCCATCCTCTACTTCCAGGAACAATATTAACCTAAACTTCAAAGTTTGTATAGTCAGACTTGAGCAAGTGTCTCCAGATGGGCTCTCAAAGCCTCATGCAGCCACGGGGCAGACTTCTAGAGTTTATGATTGATTCATGGAGCAATGAGGGGATTGTGGGTGTGAGCGCTACACCCGCCCTGGCCTGGGTAGTTTGCACTCAATGTAAGGGAGGGAAAGAGGTTCCCTTGCCGCTCCTGCTTTTTGCTCTTGTTGCTTTTGCTGTCTTCCGCCGCCATGAACTGTTGCCCTCTGCCATGTGCCACCCTGCCTTGCAGCCAGCCCAGTATGGACTGGAAACCTCCACAAACCGTGAGCTACATAAACCATTCCTTCCTTAATTTGGAGTGTCAGGTATTTTGTCTCAGCAGTGAGAGAAAAGTAACCAAGACACTTAACTTTCTAGTGTAAAAAAAAAAAAAATCATTCAAAGGAAAAAAGATTTACATTGGCTCATGGTAGGAGGTGCTGGAGAAGAGCTGCTCACTTCCTAGCAGCCAGGGAGCAGAGAAAGAGGGAAGATCCAGGGAGGAAGGGGCCAGGAACCAGAAGAGACCAGACATGGTCCTCAAATTGTATCCCCTTCAGCGGGGCCTGCACCTCCTGTTCCCACCACCTCCCCATAATGCCATGCATCATACCACCAACAGATGGACCCACTGATGAAGCTGGACCTCTCATGACCCAATCACTTTCCAAATGCCCACCAGCAACCAAATCTCCCACTTGACGGGCTTTTCGTGGGACACATCACAGCCACACCACAACAGCAAGTTAGTGTTCAAGACAACGCTTCTTCCCCTTTATTCCCAAACTGACTCACATGAAACAGGCACTTCACAGCATAACAGTTTCTCATGACTTTCTCATGGCTCTGACATTTTGTGTAACACATTCTCTTCTCAGACATGGAAGTGATAATGTTTAAAATAGAGGAAAATCTCAAAGGGGAATTGTATATGGAGTCATCCGACTGCCCAACCTCCTCAACAAATTCAGTGTAACCAGATGACTTTGCTTCCTCTGCCATGCCACATACAGGGTCATAAATAGGTTAAAAACCACAACTATCTTTCACTGGGCCCACTACTATTCTAAGCATTCTTTGTACATTGACATATCCAGTGCCTTCTTTTTTTTTTTGGCGGTACTGGGGATCGAACTCAGGACCCTGCGCTTGCTAGGCAGGCACTTATTCCACTGAGCTATATCCCCAGCCCTCCAGTGCCTTCAACAGTCACATGAGAACCAACCTTATTTTAGAGTATAAAAATGAGGCAAAGTGTAATGAAGGAATAAGTTCAACACCCAAGCTGAATTTTTTATTTGGGACTATGAAAGTCATCTATCTGTATGACCATTATAATTTTGAATAGTGGTTTCAAGAAGTTACCTAAAACACACAGGCGTGTGTTGGCTAATTGACTCTTTTATCCTAATCAAGTTTGGGGTTGTTCCTCCTCCTCCTCCTCCTCCTCCTCCTCCTCCTCCTCCTCCTCCTCCATCTTTAAAAGTCTCAGCAGCCGTTCCAAGCCCTAGCATCAGTGATGGTACCAGGGGCTTCAACCAAGGAAGCCAAACCGTGGTTACTAGAGAGTAAACTGTCCTAGACTCAGGGAAAGTGAAGAAGGAACCACCAAGCCAAGAAGCCAAGCAAAAAATTGAAGGTAGACAGGGAGTTACTGGTTCTCCAAAAGTTCCAGACATCCTGCATGCACAATGCAGAAGTCAAAAACCCTCTCCCTGCATCTGAAGAGCTTGTAATCTGTGTAGAAACGGACAGGTACAGAAAGAACTCACCTGGATAGAATGCAAAGTGCTTCCTTCCACCTGGAATCACTCCCTCTCTGCCTGTTCTCTGGCTGCTTGCCACTCATGCTTCAAGACACAGCCCAGGCTTTTTGTCCCTTAGAAGCCAGCTGTACCTTTGCATCTCCAGATTGGGTTAGATGCCCCTCTTCCAGGCCAAAGGCCAAAGGCACGGGGAGGCAGAGAACAGTTCTGAGCAACATCTTTCTCAGTCTCACACAATGGGCACAGCCACATGCACCTGTACTGCAAAGCTCTTCAAACGCTGAGCGACAGCAATAGCAGAAGTACATGTGCCACAGAGAAATTATTCGGTTCTTAGCTTTAGCCCTTATGTGTATGGAAACCACTCACATTAGCTTCAAACACCAAAGGAGGCTGACAGAATGAGGAATGAGGTTATTTTAATTTATATTGTTAAGACACATTCCTTAAAATAAATGCAAGTGAGGTCCAGACGCTTTTTAAGTGCACGGTTTTACCGGCACTGCCATGAAACCTTCCTTATGTACAGACGTGAGCTACCCAGCATGTAAGGTATTACTTAGATTCCAACCTGGTCCTGTTTAGCTCTGTTTCAGATGATGAGAAACACGACTTCGACCACAGCATATAGAAATCCTGCAATGGTTGGCGGTGCCTTTCTCACCATGACAGACTTCTAGGTTGCCGTGGCTGTGGCGCTAGCTTTTTGCCACTACGACAAACAGCCATGTTATCAACTTAGAAAGAGAAGAGGTTTATTTTTTCTCACAGTTCTGGAGGCCTCGGTCAATGACCAGGCCTAGGGGAGATGTTCCCAGTACACAGTGGAAGCGCGTGGTAGAGTGAAACTTCTCATTTCATGACCAGGACACACAGCCACAAAAGGAGAGCAAGAGAAAGACTGAGAGGTTAGAGATACAGACACAGATACAGATATAGACGGACAGACAGGTAGACAGACAGATAGATACACAGATAGAAATAGAGGTGATGGGGAGACAGAGACAGAGACAGACAGAGACACACCAAGGTATGGACCAATCCTTTACATGCAGGCTTTCGAGGGACATTCGAGGCCTGAACCATGGAAATGGCCAGCATAACTGAGGCCTAGGGTGACACTGTACTTTAAGACACATCCTTCAAATAAGTAATGATAATGATGATGTTGGTTCTGAGGAAAAAGCAACCTTAATCTTCACCCCTGGACAGGAGAGACAGAAATTCATAAACGGCAGCGGCACTCGTTACGGTTCCTTTTCCCCTCCATTCTCAAACCTCAGCCTCTCTGGTGATTTTCTCTGTCAAAACCTTTTCGTCCAGGGGAAGGGGGAGGGGTAGCGGAGAGAGAAGATGGTTCCCACGCACCGGGGTGTGTAGGAGGGATAGCTCCGAATGTTTTGTAACACAGTAGAGGAACCATGGTTGACAACCATTGGTTTTATATTTCTCAATAGCTAGTAAGAGGACGTGCAGTGATTCCAATGGAAAGAAACAACGGACACTTAAAGTGATGGAAACACTAACTACTCTGAACTACACTGATCTGACTGCAGCATTGTATACACGAACGGAGACGTCACTGTGCGTGCCATTAAAATGTACAGTTATTATTTGGGCAGTTAAGTGTGTGCATGTGTTGCACTCATTGGCTTTAGTTCTGTCCCTCTCCTGATTCCTTCTGCTAAGGTCCTGAGTCAAGATCTGTCTTGTTTTCTGTGATTCCCCAGCATTTAAGATATGCTGAAATTGGACAAATAAAATGTTGCCTTTATGCTTGGGGTTCTCTCATAATGACTGATTCAGCATCTTTCCTTGCAATTACTTCCCAAATATTTTTACTCATCTCCCAATCCCACATCTGCCATGAAATCTGTCAGGAAACCCTAACAGTTCCCCCTCTCTCTGCCTCCTGCAACAGATCCTGAAGCCAACCACCTCTCCCCCTCCATGTTAGGCCAGTCCCCAGTCATTTCCCACCTGAGTGCTGCAGTAGTGTCCGAGTTCACCCTCCTACTCTTATCCACTCAACAGTATGTTCCCACCAAGAACCAATGTCATGAAAAGGTAAAACCAGATCCCATCAACCACCCCTTAAAGACTGTCCCACAGTTTCCCTCACACTTGGAATACAGAGCTGATTCACCGTTCTTGGAGTAAGGTTTGTGCTGGTGTAGTAAAGCCACAGACTGGGTCATGGATAATGGAAGATACTCAATTGGCCCGTGCTTTAGAGGCTGGAAAGCCCCAGATCAGGTCAAGGTCTGCATTTGGTGAGACCCTTGCTGCTGCGTTGTAGCAGGGCGGCAGGCATCACATGGGCAAGAGAGAGCAAGTAAGGGGGTTGGATCCATCCTTGCAGGACCTCACTCTCAGGATAACTGCACATCCATGCATGGGCGGAGAAGCCTCTGACTGAAGGATCTCTTTAGTTTCTACCTTTCAATGAATTTGAGATTAAGTTTCAGTGCATGTGGGATTAAATTTCTAACTTAAGAACTTTGGGGAACACACTCAAACCGCAGCATCCACCATGAGCTACAAGGCTCTGCCGCTGACCTACTGGGCTCACGTTGTCCGTCACAAGCATTTAGCTCACCGCACCTAAGGGCCTCAGCTTTTACTGCTCTCGTTCCTTCTGCTGATGGTGGCCTTTCCTGGAGCTCCGTCCTCTCCACTTTATATCACTGTCTCACTATTGTTCGCGTCTCTAAACCAAAAGCCAATCCCCAAAATAGGAATATCTGCAGGAAGTATGCATTGTAACTGCAAGACATGTACCACAAACCACCACCCACATGGCCTCATGCAAGGTAACACGTTTGCCTGATTCAGTTTTCTCCCCTTTTTAGAAGGAGACAAATCTGCCTATGGCTGCTCCCTTGGGTCCAAACCTCGGTCTTACAATGAGGTCTCTGCGCTCTATGGAAAAGTTCACACACCTGACACTGACACTGTTACCATAACGATCTCCTCCTAACTACTACAGCAGATGTTATAATGAAAGCAAGCCTAACTCTAAATCACAATCCTACTTCCTTCTCGAGGAAACCTGAGAACTAATTTCCCAATCTCCCAGACACCAAATACCGATAAGCTTATCTGTCTCTGAGAGGAACCGGAAATAGTTACTAGCTAACTTACAGAATTTACTTATACGATTTATAATTACAAAGTTTTTAAATTAAAGATTCTGTTAACACATATGATTGTAGTTGTCAAAACAAAAATTTATAATACCATAAGGGCACTTGCTAAGTATCTAAAACTTGGCTACCTTATTGTCCCAGTTTGTCAAGAGACTCCCCAGAATTTCTCTGTTTATGTTTACCTTCTTTTCCACCATGGAATTCTTCTGTCTGGCCCACTCAGAGACCTCAGGTTGGTGTTTCAAATCCCAAGGGGCACCCTTACACCCATCATCCTCTCAGAATTCTAAATTGAAGCACAGGGCCAGTGGCACAGTGGATAACACATCTGACTAAGGATCAGAAGATTCTAGAATTCAAAGTTCAATCCTATATTTTTCTTACACACACACACACATTAGCTGCATAGTGTTAGCTAGAAATAAACAGTTTGAAAATTTTAAATCTCTTCTATTACAGTACATTATTACAACTGTTCTATTTTATTATTAGTTGTTCTTACTGTGCCTAATTTATAAATTAAAGTTTGTTATAAGGATGTACAGATAGGAAAAATCATAACACAGGACTTAATGCTATAAACAGTCTATACAGGGCTTATACTATCACTCTGAGACTCTTGGAATACGTCCCCCATCAGTGGTGGAGGGATCAGTACACTTAGTTTCTAATAAAATCAATGAACTAGATACAATCTTACTTTAAAGACAGAAAAACTCCAGCTGGTAGACAGAAGTAAAGCTTACAGCAAAAATAGGGCCCTGAACAATACACACTGCACATGGTCTACCAAGCACAGCAACCCTGAGGCAATGCACAGGATTAAACCCTCAACCACAGGGCTGGGGATGTAGCTCAGTGGCACAGCACCTGCCTGGTAAGTGCAAGGCCCTGAGTTTAATTCACAGCACAAAACAAAACATTCCCAACCACAAAGCCAGCCCAAATTAAGAATGCATTTGGAATTAGGTAGTCATTTATGTGCACCATAACCATTTTGAGTCATGAAGAAATATTTATATAACACTTTCTTAAAGGTCTGATACTTTGCTCAAAGTTATTTGTAATTCAAAAGTTTCCCAAATTAAATGTTTAGTTTATCAAAACATTTCGAAGCATCAACTTTACACACTTAATTTAGTATCTGCTGATCAAGCTGAAGAAAATATTTGCTGTTTTAAATATTTTTTGCACCAGAAACTGAACTCAAGACCTTGTGTTTGCCAGTCAGGTGCTTATACCACTGAGCTATATCCCCTGCCCTGTTTTAAATATTTGAAATGTTCCTTGAAATATAAAAGGGTTAGAACAATATAGAGAAATGTATGTTAAGTGCATCTGAGTCTATAAATTATCTTGGAGTCAATAAATTGCTACCAGATATTCAAAGAAAAGAGCATATCATCCTCTTCATGTATGTGCGGCCCTCAATGGTGGGGAAGATGCCAAGTGTAAACACATTTTCTCATTTACCATAAGGCAAGAATCTCTTATGTGACTAATATTTGAGGTTGTAAATTTTTGTTCCTGAAAATTCACAGACTTCTTTAAATTCATGGAGAATGTATTTGCTTAGAAATAATATCTCTCTCCCATTTAAACTCCACACTAAGATTTTGAAGATAGAATTCCGCATGACACTTGTGTTTTGGGATTGGAGTGACTTTCCACTACTGTAAAAACAACACATGTTGGATAGCATTCCAGCAACTGGCTCCCTCAAACTCTACTGGTAAAGCTAGGAAGACTAAACTTATTCAGAAGACAGAAAACAACACATCAGAAGCTATGAGATATAAATTAAAATAGGTTAACCTACTCACAAAGTGACAAAGTTTAAAAGACATTAATTGGGATTTCTGTTTCTGACCATGACAGTGTAAGGAGGTCCAGACTAGTTCTCCCACTACAATAATTAGAAAACTGTACAAAAACATAGAAAACAATTGTTTTCTAAAGTCAAACAATAGTGTGGGCAAGTACTGTCTGAGAAAAAAAAAATAAATGAGTACTATGATCACACTGTCTTTCCATGTATAAGCACTTCCTGGGCTGAAGCACATTAAGGAAAGCCTCCACAAACCCTCGCAGTACCACCGTGTGGAAGAGACAAACCTCAGTCTGGGGAGGCCAAAGTGATGATAATTTGCAGAGCAGACACCTGGAGACGGGAGAGTTGGCACAACAGAAACTCCAGAAATTTGCATGGGAGTGGATTTGAAACGGGCTCCATCGGCACAATCTGCCTGGCAAATTCATCAAGACTACAGAAGAATAATTACCAAGGAGGTGTAAGAGGAACGGTTTCTAGAGTTCACACAAAGCCAGGGGATCTCGCCCAACACTGGGAATCATGCCTCCGCTGTAGAGCTAAAATTGGACCTAAAGGCAAGGGTGCTTCAGACCCAGATACTTAAAGGTGCTCAAACTGACTTACAAGTAACTGAGGAGAATCAGCACCCGGCACCCACTCTACAAGGTCTACGTTCAAGCCAAACTCAGTCCGTGTGAGGAAAAGCAGGGAACGCAAAGGACACAGATGACCCATGACTAGGAGAAAGTTCAGCAATATAAACAGGCTCATAAGCAGCAAAGATGCTACCAGAAAGGGATGTTAAAATAGCTGCTGCGAGTTAATTCGATATGTTCTAGGATTTAGAGGAAAAAGATGACTACAGTAAAGAAAACCTAGAAGGTGTTTGTAAGGAAAAAGGAGCACTTATGGAAGTGAAACTGAGAATGTCTGAAATGAAAATGTTAATATATGGGATTAAAAGCAGATTAGACACTGCAAAGAAAAGGGTCTGTGAATTTGAAGACATAACAATAGAAATTATCCAAAAAGAAGCACAGGAAAAAATACAGAGAGAGCATCAATGAATTATGAGAGGATCCCAAGGAAGGTCTAATGTATACACGATATGTATAATTAGGATACTAGGAAAAAAAGAAGGTGAGGGGATAAAATACATAAATATTTGAAGAAGCAATGTGGAAAAATATTCCCAGATTTGATAAAAAGTATAAACTCAAATGTCCAGAAACTCTGAACTGTAGGGTAAAATGAACACCAAATAAGATAAATATAAAAAAAATACACCAAGGCACATCATATTCTCTCTCTCTCTCTCTCTCTCTCTCTCTCTCTCTATATATATATATATATATATATATATGAGAGAAAATATTACACGTTGAAGGGAAAAAAATAAAAACCCTATCAGGCCTCTCAGTTAGACAGGAGGAATAAGCGTTAGTGATCTATGGTAAAACATAGTTAATAATAATAAAATACTGGGGGAAAAAGAACTTTATCAGACTTTTCAGAAGCCATGCAAGACCATGTTACAACATAGTTAATGATCTTTCAAAAACTGTCAATTCTGAATTTTATACCAAGCAGTATATCTTTAAAAAGTTAAGGTGAAATAATTTGCTGTCACACAAATAAATGTTGACAAACTTTACAAATTATAAGGAAAGCTAATGGAAGTTCTTCAGGCCCAAGGCAAAGAATATCAGACAAAAAATTAGATCACACACATACCTAAATGAAGAATAGGAAAGTAGGAAATATGTTGGTAAATAAGACATTTCCTTCATGAAATTTTAAAAATTTACTTAAAACACAAGTAAATATAATAGTGCATTGTGGGAGATATAAAATACCTGGAAGTGAAATGGATGGTACAAAAGATAAAGGGGGGAATGAAGTAAGGAATACATTAACAAAGTTCTTATAAAACTATGCGACTACTTTATTAAGACATACATACAAAGGTAGAAGGTGACAAGTGAAAAAATACACCTATGAAAACCTAGAACAGGGCTGGAGGTACAGCTCAGTGGGGTAAGTGCTTGCCACTAAGCACTAAGGCCCTGAGTTCGATCCCCGGTCCCGGAAAAAAAAAAAAAAGAAAAGAAAACCTAGAACAACCACTAAAGACCCAACGAACAAAAGAATTCTATTGTAAAAACCCAGAATGGAGACAAAAAATAAGATTCCTAAAATAATATTTTTAAAAGACAAGAAAAAGAAGAAAGTAAGGAACAAATAAGGGATTGGAGAAGTAGAAAAACAAGCAAAGAGATGGTAATTTAGATCCAACCACAGTGATACCTACACTAAGTATAAACATTCCAAACATGCCCCTGAAAAGGCAGAGACTGTCATACTGGACTAAGAAAATGAGACTCAGTTATATGCTGTGTACAAGAAACACATCTTAGATATAAAACGTAGTTGGATGGGCTAAATGAAAAAGATACTCTTCAGGCCACCAGAGGAAAGCTGAAACAGAAAACGACATCAGACAACACAGATTTAAAAGCACATTTCACAATGATAAAGGAGTCAGCTCACCGAGAGGAATTAACCATCCCAACTGTTTAGACATCTATGAAATATATGAAGGAAAACTAGTTGATCTGTAAGCAGCAATAGGCTACCATTGTAGACTTCAGCACTGTGCTTCTTCCTCAGTGGCTGACACAAGGACAAAGAACACTGAAAGCAACAAGGGAGACATGCACAATCCACAGAGCAAGTGAGTATCTGCCACACGCCGCTCAGCAAATGAAACTCTGTACGGGCCGTTCAGCAAGATAAACCGACACCGAACAACGTCCCCGCCACCTATATCATACAGGAAGTCTTCATTTAAAAGGACCCAAATGATGAAAAATAGGTTTTGTGTCTTAGAAACTGATAATAAAAAGCTCTTTGGAAAAATCAGAGATATCTGCAAAATCAAGCAATACCTTTCTGAACTGTAGGGTAAAAGAAGAAATTAGAAGAGAAACCAAGGGACATATTAAATTCAATAAAAATACCAAAATTTGTGTGACGTGACTTTCTCCCCCAATAGCCTGCCAGTTACCCTGATCTGATCATTACACGTCCTATACATGTGTTAAAATATGTCACTGTATTTCATAAATACATATAATTTCTATATGTCAATTTTTAAAGTGGGGAAAATTATCTCTAAAATGTTCCATTAAAATACTTAAGTAAGAATAAAGGTGGGATAATCTAGAGCTCTGTATTAACCTAAAAAAAGTATTTTGTCAAAACCTAAGTGTTTTTACTGTTTTAGCAACAAGGAAAGATACAATTTAGAACAAAGATTAAAATTTTAGTTTGTTCCTTTTGCTTAAGAAGTAATTTGAAATGAACATTTAATACAATCACTTACCAACTTTGCAACTGTCCCACTGGTTTTCAGACAGAAAGAAAATTACATGAACCTCTTATATTTTTTCCATAGCATTCCATGGGGAAATTGTATCATTCTTTTCTCCTTAGCAAAAAAAATTATTCTGCTGTAGTCAGATTTATTTTGGATAAATTTTGTTCCTCCCACAATAAATATTTAATTCAATGATAAACCTCATAAAAATACCAAATGACTCAATACTGCAGTCCTCTTAGAAGACATGGGGTTGGCAAAGTCATTCCGCTTCAGTTTTTTAAAAAGTGGAATGAACAACAAACCCCAGGTTTTTGTACCCCGAGCAGAAGCATCTGTCCTGCCCAGTGTCACAAGTCTCAAATTCACTTGCTCAACATTACTGCCATTAGTAATGTTCTCTCTTGAGGATGGGGGAAGGGCAAGGCAACAAACTGAGAAGCAGATACGTACAGAGGACTCAAGCAAGTTCCGTCCTCACTGGGGTGGGGGCTTAGGTAAAAGGTGAACGAAAACAGTCTACATTCAGTGTGGAGTGACGAGGGCTTTAAGAGTTGGGTACCATTCCTTCCATAACAGTTCACCCACCCCTCTGTGTGCGTTGGAGGTGGTGCTCAGGACAGGATGAAGGTGACCCGCACACAGTGACATAGGCAAAAAGTGACTGTTGTGTTTTATATCTAAAATGCCCTGCAAAGCTTTGACGAGGTGACTGGATCTTGAGTGTGTGATACCAGATCACAGGTGTGTGACACTGGTTTAGTCCACTGAAGGGTTTAGACCTGGTGTGATGCTGAGAGCTGAGGCCTGGTGGGAAGGGTGCGTCACCGTGGCCGGGAAGGGGGGGTCCATTTCCTTGGGTCCTCCTTGCCTCCTGCCTGCCTGCCATGGACGGTTTCTCCTCCGCCACGCCCCTCTGCCATGCGGGCCCCTGCCTTGGAGCCAGCTGATTGTCAACTGAAACCTCTACAAACTGTAAGTTGAAATAAAACATTTTTCCTTTAACTTATATTCATCTGGTAGTTTGTCCCAGTAACAAGAAAGTAACTGAGACAGTGACCAAGAGGGTAGTCCGTGAGAAATGGCGCACCCTGGAGGGGAGCACAGGAAGCACTGGCGCTCAGGGCACTCCCTGCGCTCAGTTTTCTCCCTCGCTCTCCCTCCCTCTCTCTCTCTCTCTCTCACTCTCTCTCACGCTCTCTCTCTCTCTAAAACCGACAAGGCCTGTGTTAACCTTATCCTGTAGACAGGAATGTGACCACTGAACTAGCGTTCTGAGACTGCACCTGGCATGGCAGGGCTGGGAGAGAAGGCAGAGCCCAGCTCTCCACCGCTGGCCACCCACTACCCACACTGAAGAGCCACCAGCTGCAGGCTTCCGTCTCTAACGTCCCACCGCCTTGCCCCACCAGGCCTCTTGGGTTTCTACGGGTCCCCAAGGCACGGTCAGGCTTTCTCCCCTGCTCTGCCCGCACCCAGCCATCCTCTACCGGTCTCACTCTGTGGCCAGTGAGTCCTGCTCTCTCACCTTCTCTGTAGCCCCCTTTAGAACTTCAATTATCTCTTTCTTATATACTCTCTGGTTAGGAAGCAAAGTATAGTTTCACACCAAAACTTGCAGATGTAGATGTTTGCTAAAATTAAAAAATCAATACTTGACTGATGTCGGCATCCCTCAATTCTGTCAATAAAATCAGTGCCCGCTTTGAGCTAGGAATAGTCAAGCACTTAGGGCAAAGATGAACAAGACAGCCACTGCCCTTCCCCGCTCCTCCAGGGCAGGGGTGAAGGAGTCAAAGACATGAGTCATTTCCAAAGAGAAGGGCAGGCGCTGCCAGGAGTTCAACTACTGAAACCCACCGAGGCACGGAGGTAGCTTCCAGGGGAGAGTGATGCCCAGAGGAGGTAAACACTCGGGGCCCTGTTTAAAGAACAAAGGATGAGCCAGGTGTGGCGGCCTTGCACTCAGGAGACTGGCACAAGAGGGTGACAGTGAGTGCCAGGCCAGCCCGGGCTACACAGAGAGAACCTGTCTCACAAAACAAACGAACAAATAAACAAGAACAAAGGATGCATGCAGGGTGATGAGGGGTCTGCGACAGTACATTCTAGAGGCCCCCAAAAGATCTGCCTGGCTGGCAAACAAGGGGTGCTCCATGTGTGGAGAAAGGTGGGACAGTAACGTGCAGAAACCCGTGTCTGAAGGCGCTCGAAGCCCAGAGCAGTGATCTAAACTGCAGAAACCCCTGAGAGACGCTGAAGACCCTGCAGGGTAAACAGAATGGGGCCAGATTTGCTGGATGGATTGGAGGACAGGAGGGCAGGAAGGAGGAGGCACTGGTTAAAGCATGGTGGGGGACAAAACAGGAAAGAAATAAGATCTAATATTCAGGTTGGGGCAGAAATGAAAGAAGCAGGAAATTTTTGGAAAATATTAAATCACTGAAATCAATAAGGCGAGGCTCAGAGAAAGGGAGGCAGAGGCAGGAAGAATACTGCAGTGTTGGGCCCCGGGCCACCATCACCGGCAGTGCCACTTACTGCTGGGCAAGAATGGCGTTTATGTGGGGAGGACAGAGGAAAGGGTGCCGGAGGAAAATGAGGCTCTTCCTCCGATGTCTCCAGGTTGTGGTTTCTTTGAAACCTCCCCATGGAAACGGTGTGCAGCGGGGCATTTGTACAGAGCAGCTGGAGGCCAGCGTGGACTGTAGACTGAGGCACCATTACTGTAGGGAGACCGCAAAGCCGGACAGTCCACGCAGGGCTCGCAAAGTAAGAGGATGGGAAACGCTGGACATGGCGCATGACAGGGCTCAGAGAGACATTTTTAGCTTAAAAGAAGAAAGGTCTAAAATAAACAGGTGAAGATGTTATCTTCAGAAACTAAAGCAAGAAGAGCAAATTAAACAAAAAACAAAGAGAGACAATGATAAGGAAACACAGTGAGTTAGAAAACAGAAAACAAAAGCTAATGAAAGCTTTACTGGCAATATGTATGCCTAGAAACTTGAATACAGAACTCAAAATAACTCCAAAGAAATGCCAAAAGACTCCAGTAACAGGAAAAATGTTTTAAAAAACAACAAATGGGTTCACATCAAATTCAAAGCTTCTGCACAGCAGAAGAAACAGTTAACATAGTGAAGAAATAACCTACAAAATGGGGGACAAATTGCCAGCTGCTCTTCTGACAGAAAGCTAGTAGCTTGAATACATAAAGAACTCCAAACATTAATCCCCACCCAAAACAAATGAAACAAATCAGCAAGTAAACTAAATAGATGTTTCCCCAAAGAGTACAAATAGCCTATAAGTATATGGAAAAAAAGTTCCTCATTTTTAACAACTAGAGAAATGCAAATCTAAACAACTCTGAGATGCCACCTTATCCCTGACAGATGGTCATCAAGAACACAAAATACAAAAGCTGATGAGGATGTGGGGGGGAAGAAATCCTTCTACATTGTTGGTAGGAATGTAAACTAGTCCAATCATTGTGGAAATTAGTAGAGATTCCTCAAAAAACTTAAAAATAGAAATTGCGTTTGACTCAGCTATACCTTCCCTGGGTATATTCCCCAAAGAGCAAAAGGCATCACACTGTAATGATACAGGCATACCCAGCAAAACTCACAATAGCTCAGTTCTGGAAACATCCCACATGCCCATCACAGATAAATGATTAAAGAAAATGTGATATATGTATGTACACAGCGGAGTACTATTCTTCCATTTAAAAAAGAACGAACTTGTCATTTCAAGAAAGAAAATGGATGGAACTTGAGCTCATACTTTTACATGAAATAAATCAAATACAGAAAGTTAAATTGTTTCTCTTATACGAGAAACCTAAAACATCAATGAGAGTGAAATAAAGGAGAAATGGCAGGAGATGAAGACACAGAGCTGACAGAGATGGTGGGGGAGAGCAAAGCAAGGGAAAGAGGAGGGAGGAGGGAGGAGGGAGGAAGGAGGAAAAAGCTTGTTTCATCTTCAAAGTCTCTTTACAGCAGATCACTCATCAGACAACACACTATCAGGAGAAATAGGCTCCAGAAAGGGCACTGGCAGAATTTCAGAACAGCTGCCCTGTAAGACCCTGTTTTAAGACAGAATTCCAGAGCTGAAGGGTTAGCTCAGTGGTGAAGCACTTCTCAGGTATGTGTGAGGTGTTGTGTCCCATCCTCAGCAAGCAAAACACAAACACAGCAAGAGAAGATTAACAAACCACTCACCACAGCTCCAGTGTTCAAGAACCTCAGATTTTACTCTCCACTTCAACTGCTCATGAGACGATGCTATATTACAGTGTGCTCTGGTTTGTAAGACCCACTTTAGCAGTTATCATATTTGGACAAGTATATAAGAATTTACTTTTTTTTTACTTTGCGAAGAGTTTCTTCTATTTATAAAGCCCTCAAGAGAGGGAGCCTATAAAGCCCGTATTTCCTCTTCAATATACCTCAAGAAAATGATAGTATTTCCCCCAGGATACTTTTCTTTTACAATAAATATAAAACTCCATCTTAAGATTAACCATGGCCACTACAGCTTGAAACTAAATAGGGTTCATTTGCTACTCATAATGAAGCAAGAAGAAACAATATTAATCAACTCAGAGTTAGAAAGATGAAATTAAATCGTAAAAACTGAACTTGATTTATGAGATTTGTAGTCATTTCTTGAATGTGATACTAAATGCACAGGCAACAAGAAAATAATAGACAAGTTGGGCTTCATAATTTTTTTTAAAACTATGCATTAACAGAGTAAAAAGGCAACCCACAGAAGGACAGGCTATTTCAAATCAAATATCTGCTAAAGAATTCATATTGAGATTATATAGAGAACTACTAAAACCCAACATCAACAAAACAACCCAATTCAAAACTAGGAAGAAGACGTGTGAAGACACTTCTTCAAAGATAGGCAGATGTCCAGCATCTGTCATTAGAGAAAAAGTCCATCAAAAGTATTGTGGGGCCTGAGGATGAAGCTCTATGCAAATCCCTGTGTCAGTGCTCAGCATAAGAAAGGAAGAAAGAAAAAGAAAGAGAGAGAGAGGGAAGGAGAGGAGGGAGAGGGGGAAGGAGGGAGGGAGGGACGAAGGAAGGAAGGAAGGAAGGAAGGAAGGAAGGAGGGAAGGAAGGAAGGAAGGAAGAAGACAGGGTAGGGGGGATGCCATCTCACACCCATTAGGCTATTACAGAAAAACAAAATAACATATGTTGGCAAGAAGGTAGAAAAATTGAAAATCTGGTTGGGAATATGAAATTTCTATGGAAAAGAGTACAGTAGGTGTTGAATAATTAAAAACAGAATTATCACACGATCTAGCAATTCTCTTTCTAGGTATGGTATATACTCAAAGGAATTGAAAATGAGATCACAGCAGGGTAAAAGCAGCATTATTCACAACAGCTCAAACACAGAAGCACTTAATTCAAGCATCCACAATAGAGAAATAGATAAGCAAAACGTAGTGCATGCATGCAATGGATACCAGTCAGCTTTGAAAAGGAAGGAAATTCTGACACATGCTACAACACAGGTGAACTTGAGGACATTATGCCAAGTGAAATCAGACAGTCACAAAAAGTACTGTATGAGGCCACTTACATGCAGCACTTTGTAGTCAAAACCCTAGAGACAGAAGGAAGGGATGGTACTCATCCAGGTGGGGCAAAGAATGCAGAGTCCATTGCTAATGGGTACTACAGAATTCCATTCTGCAGGATGGAAAGTTCTTATGTCTGAAAGAATCATACTCCATATCTAGATGACAAAACTTGAGTCCAAAGTTACACAGTGAGACAGGCAAAGATAAGTTCAAAAGGAGATCTCTGCAGGTGGGTCATGAACATGCTCAAGGACTTCCCCACGCAGGTCTGTTATTACATGGACTTGATATGAATCACTGTCAGTTCTGTGCTCGAGTTTCTGACATTGTTGTTCCAATTGCAAAGTAAGGATAAAAATATTCAATTGCCAAAAGTCACCTATTTCGAAAAACAATGCTTTCAGTTCTTCTCCTGACTGTACTTTTCATCAGTTATAACTTTTACCATTTAAAATATGGCAAGAAATTCAGAATTTAATTCGTGTTCTTTGGTATTCCTATTTCAGCAGGCATTACACCACTGTACTAAGCTGGGACAGCAAATTAAATACCTGACAATAATCTTGCATGATATTGAAACTGAAAAAAAAAAGCCTTAAGACAAATTCGGGAGATAAAGTAACTTTTTCTGGTGATTCCGCGGTTCAGACCCAGGGTCTTATGCAAACCTAGAGCCAGCCAGGAGCTCTAACACTGAGCTACAGGCCCCCATCCAGGAAAACACTCAGGAGCTTAGAGTTTCGATCAATGTCTTTTCTTTCAGTGCCCACCTAAGCAACACCCTATCCCAAGACCACAGAACAGCATTAAACCACTTTCACATAATGACAGTTTTCTCCCTCTGTACCAATTAATTTATTGTCATCTTCATCTACGTAATTTTAATGCAAAAAGCTATTTCAAGAGATTCAACGTATATTTAATATACACCTGACTAACATTTACAGAGAAAGAATTCCCTGAGTAATCATCCCAGTCGTTGTGGCTTCGTTTTAAGCTATTCAGTCAATAATCTCTACATAGAAGCCACAGGACTGGAGAATGATTTGCTCCTGGGTAACCATCTATCCCCCAATTTGCTGTTTCTCCCACGGTCCTTTCAGTCATGCCTTAGGGAGGCTGCCTCTGCCTTTTTCAAAAGTTCTGTCCCTGGAGCCCGTTACCTATGGAGCAACATCTTCTCCAGCCATAGAGGAGAGGCATGGCGCCCAGTCCTTCGCACCGCTTCATGAAGACAAAAGCAGCAGGAAGCTTCGCAGGTTTCTAAGTAGTAAGAGATCAGGGCTGAGCCTGTGATAATCTGGGAGAATTATAGTACGCCCTGCAACTGTCCTGTTCTAATTCACCTGGCGTGAAACACAAGAAACGTACAGTGGAAAGTGGAGGGTCAAGAGGAGCAATTTTTAAATTTGAATTTAATGTTAACTGACACATCATAATTGCCTATGTTTATGGAGTACAGTGTGATCATCTGATACACAATGTGTAACGCTAGGGAGATTAGCATTGCCCTCTCCTTAAACATGTGTCAGATCTTTGTGTTTGGAAACTTCAAATTCCTCCTTCTAGGCCTTTATAAAATATATAATAAATTGTTGTGATCTACAGTCACTATGCTGTACCATAGAACCTTACAACTAATTCCTCCTTCAACTTAACAGCAGAAGACAACTAGAAACAATTTGTTATATGTTCTTTTTAAAATAAATATAAATTCTAATTTTTTGTTCTGAACCAAAAATTAGATGTGTCATTTTTCAGTCACAATATTGTTCTAGCCCCTTGAGTCAGTGGCCCCCTCTTGCCCTCATCTTCCTAGCCTCTAGTAACCACCGTTCTTTACAATACAAAAACACAAAACAAAACCTCTCACCTGCCAAATTAGCAAAGGGAAAAAAAATACTCAGTGCTGTACCTTGGCATCCCATAATAAAATGTATAAATAGATAGGATCCTCTCTGGGCTGTACAGTTTCCCAGTCCCTGGAAGATTCATTCCTGGAGGCTGTGAGAGCGCTATCAGAACAACCACAGAGACCTGGGTTTTCCTGGCGTCTCTGCAGAGCTCTTCTCTTTAATTGCCCATCCCTGTGGAATCAAGTCATGCTCATGCGGGCAGCAGCCTGCATCACTGAGGAGGGGGCTGGCCAAAGACAGGTGCACCCACAGACCTTCTCTCTCCTCAACCTTCTCTCCTAAAATAGCCCCTGGATTTTAAAAAACTGTAGCCTGCAAAGATATCTCAGATCCATCAGCGTTTGGTTGACATTTACATAGCAAATACACAAACGTGCCAAAACTCAGTACAGTATGTTTAATAAGAACATATGTGGAGGACGCGTCTGGTGAAAATCTAAAACCAAGCAGCAGAAACTTAGAACTATGCAACATTTTCAAACCCTGCCAAATAGCAGGGTATGCTGAGGTGATGACAAATGCTATCCTCAAGTGTGATGGCAAAATATCTCCTTCTTATTAAAATTTTTCAAAAGGCTTGAGAGAACATAGAGCCCACACAAAGACATGCGGAGAAGTCAACAGGAGAGGCTGCAAGGCTCTGTGACCAGCTTACCCACCCTGAAGCCTCTCTGCCTCCTGGGAAGAGTTCAGGCTCCTTTGCTATTAGGAACCCTGCAGCAGGGCCAGCCACAGCAGTTCTAACAGCCCCTGTGTTGAGATGTTTGCAGAGCTGGCCTGGAGGTGCCCCTTTGCCACCCTCAAGCACTGGGCTACTGAACGCCCTGCACGCACACAGACAACCATCGTTACATTCTCCCGTTCTCTTCAAGGATATTTGGGGGGATATGGTTTCTTATCACTTTTTTTTTGGTACTGGGGATTGAACCCAAGGTCTTTGCATTTAACTATCGCACCAGGCTTTTTTATTTTTATTTTTTTTTAACTTCAAGACAGAGTTTCACTAAGTGCTAAATTGCCTAACCTGGGGTCGACCTTGCAACCCTCCTGTGCCCCAGCACCCTAGAGCACTATGATTGCAGACAGGGGCTACTGTATGTACCCACAGTGTCTTTTTGGATTGCTAAGGAAGAAACTCAGTTTTGGAGTCAGTGTCAGACATATCTGCATCTTGGAGCAGACTTGTTTCCCCTAACAGACGAAAATTCTCATGCTGGATCACGCCCCATTGTGACATGGCTGCTCAAAGGCTTCGAGCCAGGTGTGTTTTGCTCTTTGACCTCTCATCCTTATTCTTTCTCACCCCCGTTTCTGTATCTCCCACGTTCTCTCACGTACTTGTAGGTGCAACATCCCACGCCGTACTAAGAGGCAGCATCAAAAATCCTTACACAGAAAAGACTAGAGTAAAATTATTTTAAAATAATTAACAATATAGAAATAAAAACCTGGCGCACACAGCAGGCTGAATTTGTTACCAAGTATGGTTCCAGTTGAAGATAGATTGTATTCTCTGAGTCATTTCATACTGGTTTTGCTTCTTCATAAAAAGTGAAATCCTGTAGAACGCATCACAAAGACATCTGATCACACACTTCACAGCCTTTTTGAAAATAAAAGATGGTCTTGGACAGGCAGGCTCCTGTCCTTAACATTCACTGGATTTCCTAACAGATCAGCCTCCTGTCCAGCCCTGCCCTTGCCTCTGGTCTTCCCTCCAGGTTGAGCTGTCCCACAGTTAAAAGTCAGCTGAGGAACACAGAATGCCCAGGAGATCATCACTGGTCAAAAAGTTTTAAAATAGGGTTGTGGCTAAACACAACAGAGCATGCTGGTAAAAACAAAAACTGAGAACTCATTAGTTCCTTTCTCAGAGGACAGAAAACAAAATGTTCATGGTAGTTGTCGTCTGGAAGCGTATTTTTTAAGAACATCAATGACTTGTTTCCTCTTTATTCCTGGTCTTATTCTCAAAGTTTCTAAAATAATGCATTTTATGATTAAAAAAAGAATAAAATGAAAGGCTTGTTTTCTTTTCTATTCAGTCTTACTTTAAACAAAATACCTTTCTTAGCATTGTCTTAATAAATTATGGCAGTGATATTTTATCTTCAGCATATAGTATTCTATATCTAAATTGGAGATTATTCAGTGGAAACGAATCCTGTTGGGAATTACAAAGATTCCTGAACAGCACCTTGTTTAAAATGTGTCTCACTTCTGTAAAACAGAATATACAGTCTCTCATCCTCTCTCCCTACCTTTGGTGGGGGAGTATATTTGAAGTAATACTGAACTTTGTACTGCCTTTAATAAAACAGCTCTTTAATCCCGTTTGATGGTAAGGTTTCTACCATCAAGAATCTTTTAGAGATGCTAAATACAACCTCAGCAATACCAGGAAAAGATTTATTTTAAAATAATAATTGATTTAATACACATCGATTTCCTGAATGTATCTCAGTTTCAAAGATGTTGACAACTGTATAGCTTTGGTCTGTTAAAAAGCCACCAGATTTCTTAACTAGGAAATATTCCCGGAGTAGGAAGGGAAAAATGTAAACATCTGAGTTTTCATTAAAGTTAATAACTATCAGAAGCAGGGTCAAGACCAAACACTGTCCTGAACCCACCAATGGACTACGTTCTCTTCCTGACCATCTCTTATTTTCAGAAAGGCTTTTAAGTGTGTGATCAGATATCTTTGTGATGCTTTCTATAGGATTTCACTCTTTATAAACTTTCCTGACTGGGAAAGTTCCAGGCACAAATTCTGAATGAAGTTATCACAACTTAACTTCAAGAAAATTTGAAATCTCTGGTGCTCAGATCAAGTTTTATGGCCACAACACAAGAAAAAGTAACCACAATAGCTTAGATCTAGTCATAAAACACACACACACACACACATACACACACACACACACACACAGGTTGCTATTTAACTCTGCAAAATCTTTCATGAATTCATTTTATCCTATATGTTAAGATAAAATGAGAGGAGGAATCAGTAAGGTACTTGTTCAATGGCAATTCCTAAAATTAATAGTCTATATTATATTTCCATAATGCAAACCTCTTAAAGTTCAGAGCTGAGACACAAATCAATGTATGTAATATAGTAAGTGTATGTTCCCGTGGGGGAGAACCCACAGGATTCATTAACTGTGCAAATATGGATAAAAAGGAACAGAAAGTCCAGCCCAATCAAAAAGTAGTAATCTATCCATCAATTCTGGTGACATTCAATGCTAGAGAAGCTACATCAAGCTTGAGGCTGGGTGATTTCAGAAGAAAGATCCTACAAAGATTATATCAATAAAAATAAAGCAAACTCTATTGATTTTAGTTATCTCCCCATACATATAGCACATTTCACTTAACTGACTGTAGAATGTAGATTTCCAATATTCAGAAACTCCTAGAATTCAAAAGGCTTCCATTACTGTCAATTTCAAGTTATAATTCCTGTCTACCAGGTTCCAGAAAGTGAGAATTCAGAGTGACCCAGTATGAAACAGGCGCATAGGTCCTAAAGATAATTTAGGATCTGAAAAGTTTACGTGGCTGCTTCCCATAAATTCCCATTACCACTGTTGCTCCCAAACAGTGAAAAGGTGCATAAGGAATATAACTAAAGCCGACGTTATTCCACACGGAGCCCAGAAAACCCGATGTTTAGCCTTCATAACACGAGTGCTCGAAAGCCCTGGTCACAAACTACCCTGGCCAGGAATTGTATATTGGGAGAAATAAAATGTGTGTGGGGGGGGGGATGTGCCACAGAGGAACAGCTACCATTTAAAAACTTGTAAATACCCAGAAGTCCTCCTTGTGTCATGTCCTTTGGGGATTTTCTAGGAGTGCTTTCTTTTGAGACGCATAAACAAGATCACATCATCTGCAGAAAAGGTTGATAGGACACCGCAAATGCACAAACCGAGCCACTTCCTGCCATTCCAGGGAAGTCTCCTTGATTCCCGGCAGCCCAGCCCACACCGGAATGTTCCTGCCCAACAGTTCCTCCTGGGTCCCTGACTAACTACGGATCTTGCTAGAAGCCACAAAAGGCCCTAAAGGAATGTGGTCAGGATTCATAAACCCCACTCCATGTTTATGCACATCTAAAGGTCCCCATTGAAAGACACTCAACAGACAAGATGAGCCTGGTTTTTCTGTTCTGTCCTACTAGAGTTCCCAGAAATACCCTGTCGCCAGGGGATGCATTAGAGGTAAACGCAAGACCTGTCCTCCAGCTATGTAAGCCAGACCCCATAGTCCAGTCCTTGTGTGGGTGCCTTCTGGGTTCATCACACATAAACCAAACCCCAGATCTTTAAAATGAAAACATTAAAAACCTCATGACCAGACTGGAGATGTAACTCAGATGCAGAGCATGGGTCTTGCATGCATGAGTTCTTGGTTTCTATCCCCAGCACTGCAAACATTTTTAAAAAGCAATAGTGCCCATCAATGGATACATGACTATGCAAATGTGGGGTTCCATACAATGAGACATAATTCAGTCATAAATAAAACTACAATATGAATAACCCTTGGAAACATCATAAAGCCAGATGCAAAGGACCACATACTGTTTGGGTCTATTTATAGGAAATGCCCAGCATAGGCAAATTCATGGGGCCAGAAAGCTGGTTAGTGCTTGCCAGGAACAAAGAGAGGAAGGAACGGGGAATGAAAGCTAATGGGCATGGGTTTCCTTCTGGGGTGATTAAAGCATGTTATGACATAACAGTGCGGGCTGCATGACTTTGTGAGTGTGCTAAAACCTACTGAAGTTTACACTTTACAAGAACAAATTTAAGCTACATGATTCATGGCTTAGCAAACAGAAACATTGTAACTTCCTGCATCTTTAAGAAATAAACTTTAAAATCTAATACAAACTCATACTATACTAGGGATTGTTTCAGATTAAAGCAAAATTATTGGTTAGAAGACATCAAGCTGGTACTAAAACTGAGTCACAGATAACTTCAGGTTATTTCTCTGGAGTTCAGGAAAAAAAATCAATTCCTATTCTACTGTAACTACGTGGAAATTTTTTTCATAGTAACAGTCACCATTACAATTCATTAATTAAAATTTATCTGGAGAAAGCATATAAAAATGATGTTGAGGTTTTCTGATCCACTCAAAGGTTACAATGTCAAAATAACCAGGAGACAGATTGTGCACTGCAAAATCACAAAAATGTCCACCTGGCATGGAACCGCTTTGGGCAGGGAGACAGCATTCAAAACTGGAGCTGGAGACCATCTGGAAGACCACACTAAGGCTGACTCATAGCTGCCTCAGCTACAGGCATAGCTGTCTGCAAGAGGAAATGCAAGTGGATCTGTCAGCCCCAAAGTCATGGGCTTTAGCAGTCACTTACACCAAAAGTTGTACAGATTTCCTTTCTTCCCCCCCCCCCCCCGGTACTGGGAATCAAACTCAGGACCTCACCCTTGCCAGGCAGGCACTGTGCCCCTGAGCTAAACCCCCAGCCCCAATTTTCCTTTTTTAACGCAAGTCCTTTGTTCTTTCTTTGGAACACACTTTTGGTTTTACCCAAATCTGTGTCTCTAAAATTCCAACTTATAAAACCCCAAATAAGTTCTTCTGTGCTTTCTACTTTCAGAATTATTATTGACACCACACATATGCAGATGTGTGTGTGTGTGTGTGTGTGTGTGTGTGTGTGTGAGTGTGAGAATTCAGCATACACTGAATATCTATTTTTTTTTTGGTACCGGCAATCAAACTCAGGACCTTGCACTTGGCATGCCTGAATATCTACTTTAAACAACACATTTCAGGAAAGAATATCACTAACTTAAGACACAATACTAATTAGCCCCTCCTTTGGCCCATAAGCATGCTCAAGTTTCGACCCTGAGCTACCACCACATAGACTGTCTGGATTCTCCGATGTCTCACCACCATTGTGCCTCAACTCCCTACCACAGCCTCCTGCTACTGACTTCTGAAATTGCTCTGCTCGGGATCAGGGACAGCTACTTACCAAATCTAACCGTGCAGGACCACCCTTGCTCCTATGAACCCTCCCTCAGCACCTGACAGCCCCTATTCGTGCACCAATCCCGGGGCAGGGGGTGGAGGTGCAGGAATTCTCCTTACCGCTGATGTTTTCTTCCTTCCCTCCACACAGGTGCCCTCGGCCACACCGCAGCTGTGTGCCACCTCTCTTCCCTCTCTGCAGTCACCTGAGGCTGCGGCCTCCTGTTCCGAGCCTGGCCTGGTCCTGGATCTTTTCCATGGGCACAGACACGCATTTCTAATAGTTTACTAGACTTCTCCACCCGGAGAGCTCACACATTTCTCCAGCTCTCTAAATCAAGCCCTGAATTCTCTACCTTTCCATATCAAATCCGCTGTCCTGCCCTCATCAGAGTTTACTGGAGGCCGTTTTTCAGAATCAGCCTCTGCACGAAGCCCCAGATCAAAATGGAATTGAGTCCCATGTGAGCCACATAATCCAAATGAACTGTGAAACTGGCCAGCTGTCAAACAACAATTCAAAAAAAGATTCCATTCTATCTACCTCAGTCTTGAAATGTTTTTTAAAATCTAAATACTTAGATTTTAAGTATTTGTAATATCATTTTTTTATTTTAAAGGGAATAATAAAAAGAACAATAGCAAAATACCAGCAACATAAATAAGAACAAAACAAAGAAAAAAACAATAAAAATAATAGTGCTTCAGAACAAAATGATAGGAAATACAACAACCATTGGTGAATTCCTACCATCTTGTCTAGTGAAACTCTGTATCATTTCTAATGGGGTGGTTTTGTTTTTATGTTTTATTCTCTTTAATGGTTTGATCAATCTTGCATTCTTACATCTGGTACTCTGAGCAGCTTCGTTGAAGATAACAATATTTACCTCAGTTTAATAAGAATAAGAACTTTAAAATGACCAATCTGGTTTTTGTGCCCAATTTTTGCTTTCTTTCACCCCTTCCTGTCTTTACAGCCAAAGTCTTCCACTCAGCTCATCTGCACATAGAAGCTAGCTGACCACTGCTCTGTGATGGTCTTGTCTTCTGACATATCTAGTCCCTCAAACTGTGATCATCAAAACCATCGCTGGTTTTCTCTCTCTTGGACAACAGGTTCCCAGGTCGCCCTGGTTTCACCTCCAACCTCTCTGAAAGCTTTGCCTCCCCCAGCTGTCCCCACAGCCTCACCTCTCCTCGTCTTGTCCTCCAGGCACTGACAGTTGCTCACCTACCTTCTGGCTCCTCCCAGAGGCCTCCCCCATCACCGGCATCTGACCCACTGTTCTGGGCTCTGGACAGTGCTCCTTGATCCCTGATGACTGCAGGTTCCTCCTGGCCTACAGAAGCCAAAATGTCTCTGCAAACTAGACAAGGCCCTTCCTGTGTGGCTCAGAGCGACATCTCTCACCTCATGAAAGACAATTTCACCCCTGCAGATAAACTATCTCTATATCTCTAAAGGCACCAGACAGGCCTGCATAGCTACAGAGGTTTACACACATTAGCTGGCAGCTCAAAGGGTTACTCATTTCTGAAATAATTAACAATCAGAAATGAAACATGCAAGGAGCACAAACGGCTATAACATGAGAAATAATTCCCCCTTCACCAACCATCCAGCCTCTCCGTTTTCCTTCTCAGGGCAGGTTCACTCGAGTTGGAGGACTCCTTCCAAAGAAGAGAATACCAGATGTCTTTAGACTATACTTCTTTGCTTTTCCTTCTACGGCAGGGATGGCTCATTGTCTATCAAAATGGCACGTTTTCTGCTGCACAGCCTGGGGTCATCACCTGCTGCCTAGCTGAAGATATGCCCAACACTGCTGGTGGGTCATGTGACAAGTTATTGCTAGGGGAACATGAACAGAAGTGACTGTGTCCAGGCAGGATGAGGCCATCAAGCTCTCCCTCTCTTCCTCCCTCTCTTCTTCCCCTCCCAGTTGAGCCAGAGACAAAGCGACAACTTTGGAAGGACCCTGGGGTACCATGACCAGTTTGCAAGTAATCTGCCAGTAAGCCTTAAATTATCTAGGTGAACAGAAAGTGCTATACCAAACAACTAATCTTCCAATAGCACAGCCAATCCATGAACACATGAAAAGGTGCACTACTTAATAGCAGCCACTAGTACACAAACTGCAGGGATAAGAACACGTTTGACACCCTTTAGACTGAAAAATCCTACAACAGATGATAGTCAGTGTTGCAGTGACTAAGTGGAAATGATTATTCTCATAGATTGCCATAGAAATACAGACTGGTGTGGCCTGTAGGAAAAATAATACAGAAGTATACAAAAAAACCCTCAAAGCTCAATTCCACCTTCAAGACTCCACCATACCAAAATATTCAAAAACATACACAAAACACCTGTGTCTAAAGATCACTCAGCAAGCTTTGTGAGAACTACATATGTTAAAAGTTTATCAATGGGGAAAGCATTTCCTTTTCATTAAATTTCATTCCATATATACTATGGAATATGTTATACCATTTAAAATTACAGCAGGCCTGTATATTATTTATGAACTTTAATGGAATTTTCTTATGACAAAAGTTCAAGTGTCTTTTGGTGATTACAAAAATATGCCAACCAGAAAGCAGGAAAGACAAGAAAAATATATTGACTGAGGTCTACAACTTTAATGATGTGGCACTTTTTAAAAACCTTTTAAGCAGAGTTGCTGTATCTTACCAAGTATGCTCCTAAAAAAAAAAAAAGTCACCCACATTCTCATAGAAGTGTTACAAAAGTGTCGATGGTTTTAAGATGAACATGCCTTAGTGTATCATGCAAGTGCTTCCATCAAAATATATCACTGAGATCAATGAGACAGACACACTTCCTAAGATGCCTCTGTATGTAAAGTCCTTAAGAATTCTTCATATGAGTGTTCTCAGTTGATAAGTGTTTTGTCAGTCGAAGTCACACTATAGTTCAACCACAAGTCAGGGGGAAAAAGGGGGGCTATTTGCCATGATTCAGGCATAGTTGGTTCCTGAAGAGTTTATTAGAAACTTGGAACCTTTTGGAGGTGAGGTCCACTGGGAGATCATCAGGTCATGGGAGCATGCCCTTGGAAAGGACTAACATAGTTCTTGTGGAACCCACGTCTTTCTCTGGTTTCCTGTCTCACCATGTGAATTCTCACTTCTGCACACGGTCCTCCCCTTATGCATCTCCCATGATGTGGTACAGTAGGGTGGCCCTAGCTAGAGCCAGCACCATGCTGTTTGGAGGCTTCCAAAACCACAAGCTAAATAAACCCCTTTCTTTACACCTTACTCAGCCTCAGGGAGCTCATCATAGTAACAGAAAACTGACTGAAGTGATATTACTTTGTCTTTTCTGAAAACCAGGAATCAAAGTTGCGCTCTATGCCTGCTCTCATCACTTTCCAATAATTGTTCTTTATCAGCATTTTTCACCAGGAGGGACTGGGGCAAGAAGGGTGTAACAAGTGGACCCGTTCTAGCGACTGTGCGGTATGGGGGGAAATGGTGGCAAATTGTAGAACCCAAAAAAGGAGACTCAAATATCCTCAAAAGAAACTTCAGTCAGATGCTGCCTCTGTCAGACCCGAGGCCCCAGAGTTTGGTAACTAGTATCTCACTTCATCTCCCGAGATTTCTGTGGTACCAAACAGAGCCATGTACAGCTTTGCCAGTCACAGTCTGTTCTGTCATCCTCCCCTCCTCCCCAGCTGTGTACTTCCAGGTCCACGCAGGTAAGGAAGTCGCCATGTGCACCTTCTAATGACATTTCTAGAGTCTGAGTTCTTTGTCATGTCCCACTCTACAAAACTGAAAAAATTCTGGATATTTTGTGGAGTCTTGAAATAGGAATCAAATTTAGAAATTAAGGTAAGCCATGGTTGAAGTTAGAAAACTCCCCAGGGAAATAATTTAAAACTAAAAAGAGTTTGTGCAGAGCCATCCATACATACACCAGCTAAAACTTCAAGGTACCATTTAAAGCTTAAGATGCAAGAGAACAAAGCCCAGGCGTGGCCTGCTCTTAGCTGATATCCTGTCACCTGCCTGATACCCACTCGCAGCGCAGCATTCCACCAGCGTTTACAGAGGACTACATGTGACTGTATTAATTAGACATTTAACTGTATAAGTTCAATATTAAGCCCACCTCAATTATCACTGAAAGTTTTACCTTCTGTTTCCAAGACCACATCTGAAAGCACATCCTCTTGCAAAGTAGTAACTCCGGCACTTCACGTTTCTGTGAAAACGGCTCGCAGTGCCATCAGAGAGGCACAACCCCTCCCCAAAGCCTCCTCTCCTCCAGATACAACTACTTCTGAGCCCCTATCACTTGCTGCTTGTGGTGTCTGGCGGCACCACACTCCCGGGACACCTTCCTGATTGCATGAACCCTCTTCTGCTGGTCAAATTTATAAGGGCTCTCAAATGTCTTTGAAGACAAACACAAGTAAATCACCTATAGAAAGAAACGAACACACCTGAAAGGAAAAGGCAGAACCCCTCTCAGCCCTTTCCCCATCTTTCAAAACGAGGTTGGGTTCTGAGGAGCTGCCCACTCACAGCATGAAGCCAGGCATTCACAGGAACCCTTCAGGATAAAAGCCTAGGGCACTGCAAAAATCATTTCTTCACAACCAAGGTGTGCGCTTAGCCCTGAGTTATATATCATATTCTTTCTGGGCTAGTCACACACTCACCTCAGTTCTTCATCCTGTCGCTGGTTTGCAGCACCCCAGCCAAGTCTTTATTGGGACTGTCAGCGGTCAAACACAGAGGTCCAGGGCTCTTCCCGGAGCATGCTTTTTCGTCCACCGCACTCACCCCCGATTCACGTCACACCCTTTTATAGCCCTGGCTTTATATTCCCCTCTTGCTCTTACTGCTTCCTACCCATTAATCTTACATTTCCCGTTAAATACATGTCCTAAGGCAAGGGATTATAGCTTATAATTCTTTAGAGGTCTCCCCAGGATTAATGCTTGGACTAAACATATTATAATTGATGGGCTAAAAACAAGAACCTTATTGTTGGTTCCAGCAGCAGTTTCTTACCTGAGTCACAGCATTAACATAGAATTCAGAACACCCAGTGGGAAGCTGGACATTAGTGTGACATTTTGGTAGTTTGTGATTTGGATGTTTAGAGGGTATGTGTCCTCCACTAGCCTCCCCCCCTGTGACAGGGGAACATGAGAATGGGAGACTGGTGGGGTGGGGAAATAGGCAGCAGGATGGAAGCAGACTCATCTTTGTTGAAGATCTACTAGGTTATTCACATGTCATTTCATTTAAACTGTGTGAGACCTTTGGAGGGGAACACTGTTATCTCTGCTGGAAGGTCAGTGACCTGTCCACGCCCATGGAGCTCATAGAAAAGAAGCTTGGAAGGTGTAGTAACATATGACTCCAGATCCTCCCCACTTCCACCGCCTTACAGGCGAAGAGATAAAACGAAAACCAGTCAGAACAAAGGGAATCAAATTGAAACTCAGTACAGCACAAGATAATGAGGGTAAGGACTGCACATTTACATATAAAATGTTCTATCATGTGTTATATGAGTAGATAGCCTCAGACTTCCTAAGATAGGGATGTGGCTCAGGACCTAATACCTCAAACTATGGCTCCTCAGCCTTTTAGAAAACAGAAGGAGGAAGGTTACTCCCACGTCCTGCGTTGCTGCCCTAAAGCAGGGTGATCCTCCTGTGTGAAGTGCTCTCCCTATTCTCAGAAAAAAAGATATATCCTTACCTCTGAAGACACCAAGGCAAGAACAAGCAGAACAAATGGGTCTTGATAATTCCCCCAAGCTTGCCATGATTACTTCATCCTCCTCCATCCAGTCACACTTCTTCACGATTCTCCACTCCTTCATCAAATCTAACGCAAAAAGCACACAGGTGCACTGTGTCTTCTCGTCTCTATTTCTCAGAGCTCCCAGGTCATGTAAAACTTACACTGGATATATGTGCACGCTTTTGTTAGTCTGCCTATTGTTATAGGGGCCTCAGCCATGACTCTAGTCATAGGTGAGAAGAAATCTTCTCTCCCCATAAGACAGGCCCATCTGTTTCTCCATGCTTTAGATGAAGGTAACTAGAGTAAGTCATTGTACAAGGGTAAAGTGAGAGGACAAATCACTCGAGCTGCTGCAGGGCCAATGACAGTGAAAACCTAAAACTTTGGAGCAGCCGTATCTCCCACCAAGTGTGAGAGGAGCTTTCTCAACACACACACACGTACACACGCACACACATACACACATGCACAACAGGGCCCTACAGGTGATTCTGCCACATCCTTCTTCCCCTTTCCCTCAAGTCCACTCCCAGAAGGTCTGCTGCCTCACAGGATGCAGTCTGTTTTCACGCAAGGGCCCAGGGAAAATTCTCAGAGCATCCCGTCATGATGAATCCCTCCTGCACAGTTCCAATTCAAAGCAAGGCCATGCAACCAAAGTAGAGAAAATTTGGGCTTCAGTGAAAACTAAACTATGAATTACTGGGCTGATACCCTTCTGGGCTATTTGATTCCTGTGTTTCATTGTCCTTGAGCTCTGTGAATTGAAGATAACAGGGCAAAGCAAAAGCATTCTTATCTGTGGGCAGGGAAGTGCTGTGGGGTGTCAGTTCCATTCACAGTTCCCTTCCTCCAGAAACAAATCAGGATACGTGAATCAATGAATAAACAGGTCAGTTAACAAAGTCAGGTGGCATCTGAGAAGACGGTGCTCCGCACATATTTGTTGATGCATGAATGCACTTACAGATTGTCCAAACAACTGCCTCATCTTATACTCACAGAAAGTAAGCAACATATGGTAAAGCAATCCAGCCAAGATCACAGGAGACAGTGACAAAATCTAGCCCAGACTAAGAAGGCAGGATGCAGTAGCCAGGCACTGGAGGGAAGGGAGAAAATGAAGTGAAACTCAGTAGAGGGTTATTGTGTACTAAGAACAGTGCTTCACGAATGATAGGGACTCAGTTACACCAACAGGCTAAAGATGGTGGGAAACGCCAGGTTCGGCCTAAAGTGAGGAAAAACCACACTCACCATCATAAATGGGCAAGAGTTTTCAGACAGATAGAGAAAAAGAGGTGCCAAAAGACAAAAACAGGCTTTTCAGACAAGTGAAAAGACACTTTATGAGCAAAGCATTGAGTAAAGGCTTTACTCACCCTGGAAGCCAGTGTCCTAACTGATTCCCCCGTCTTAAACCACGGGGAAGCCAGAAAAGGCACCGAAGATTCCACTTCCCCTCTCAAGGAGTCAGATCAGAAGCACAAAATGATTTTATGCCTTCAGTGTGTGCAAGTCTCAATATTTTCAAGCTAGAAAGTTGCTGTTAGGCTCTCCCATGTATAAAAGAAAATAGAAAAACTAAAAGAAGCCACTGAAAGACAAAGTAGAATGTCATAAATATTAATTTATTATCATTCCGGAAGAGCTATTGACAGTGTATGCTTCTTCTGGATAACTTACAAGTCTTACAATACAAAAAACAAAACATTAAATAATGACAGTAATGATCCACAGCTACTGTTTTCTGAGGGTTTTGAATCTGTTCATGTTAAGCGGAGTTGGAGAAGGTCATGTAGATTCTTAAATTTCTGTAAAGCAGATAAACATAAGACATCAAAGCTGCCCAGGATCAACGAACACAGTCTGTGATTCTCGTCTGAAAACAGAAAGACATCCAGAAGGCCTTCACCTTCCTCTTCTGGTGCCAGGACTCACCCTGGAGTCTTCTCAAGGACCTGTATGAAATCTACAGAGGGATCTTTTTAAATCAATGTGAGGCGGGAGGGGAAGGTGACACCAGTACGTCCAGTGACAATGAGGTGAAAAGCTGTAGTGGTGTATCATTTGCACCTAGCCAGTGTCCTTTTAGTCTTACATGCAGCAAGTCCTGGGTTTAGTAGAAAATTCAATCATTGCAGTACAGGTTTGAGATAATCCCAATAATTCACTTGATAAATATTCATTTTCTGTAGTAGAGGCCGTAAACTATGCCTATCTCCTGGAGCCCGCAGTCTAGTCAGGAAGCAAAAGACAAACAGATGCACCTGTAATAGACTCAGTAGAGAAAGATGAGAGGGGAGGGGAAGAGAGGACCCATGCAGTTCAACATTAGATGGGGTAGCCAAGTCCCCTTTCAGAAAAGACGACACTCACTGAAACGAGGCCCAAGCCCTGCGAGACAGGCACATCCAGGATGGGGAGTGAGACACACCAAAGGCACGACAGGGACGGTCTAGTGTGAGCTCCACCAGGAAGCCAGGGTGTGGGCACAGCCCGAGAGGAGGTGACTGGAGGAGGAGGCCAGTCAGGTCCCTGGGGCTGATCATGTAGGGACCTACCAAGGACAAGCTGCAGATTATGGCTAAGTGAGACCAAAACCCACCCGTGGGTTCCATCAAGAGTGTCAGTCATAAAGGGTTCAATCTAACTACAGGGTAGAAAATGAGGGGCTGGAGAAGGGTGAAGGTAGGGGCCTTATGATGATTGATCCTGACTGTCAATTTGGCTTGACAAGAGCAGACCCCAGCTGAGCGATGCTGGCGGCCCAGCCCAGAGCCTTAGCTGTGTGGTGGTGAGATTCTACTGGGGACATCTTTCGGAGGCACAATCAGCAGGCTTCCTCCTTGGGCCAGATGTGGTTGCGACAAAGGGCAGAGAAGCAATGCTGCAAGACATTGGGCTCCAGGACAGGATGCACAGCGGTGCCATTTGTCAAGGAGGAAGGCACGTGGGGAGTGGGCTTGTTAAATTGATTATGTGCATAAGACATCCAACAACTCCAGCAGTAACACAGCCAGACTTATGAACATGAATAGCTTTCTGCGCTCTAAGCCCTGTAGCAGTAAAAATGCAAATCTAATGAGAAATATCAGAAATCATCCTATTGCAGCATTCATTTGCTTACAGTGGCAGCTACTCAGAAACTGTCTCTTTAACATCACTGGAACCTACAAAGGCACCATGCTCTTCCACCAGGTGCAGCTGAAATATGTCTGCCCTCCTGGTTAATTATTTACCCAGTACCTGTTTTACATAAGCCTGTGTCTCCAGAACCTGATGAAATATCCACTACGGAGACAAAATACCAGCTGTGCACCAGAGGGAGCACAAAAGGAAGGGAAAATATATGAAAACAACCAAGGGCAATTCTCTGAGAACAAAGTGTCCATTAGGTAATTAACCACAAATGGGCATAGAAATTCCATGTAACGTGCGTTCCAGGATTCTGCAGAATGAAGTTACTATTACACGTAGTGTTAGACTGTAAGAAGGGTAAATGTGAGAGAAGGGGTATTCCTTTTATGGGAAGATGGCACACATAAGGTGAATCTAGGGCCTGGTTTATAAAGGCATTCCAGACTATACCCTGGAGTTAAGAACAGCCAGTGGAATTACTTGAGACCCAATATACAGTATTTATATCTATCCGTTTGAAAATGCAGTCCTTGTGGTAAGATAGTCGCAAAGTCAAGAGGGTCGGGTTCTAATCACATCTCTGGTTTTGGTCACTGTGCATCTCAGTTTCCTAATTCAAGAGGAAAGGTCAGACTCCATGAGTGCCAAGTTTTCTCTCTCTCTAATACAGTAGTCTCTACTTAGGCACAGGGGATACATTCCAAGACCTCTGGTTGATACCGGAAAGCACAGGTAGTACTGAGCTCTGTGTGTACAAGGGGCGGTCAAAATATATGACGCATGTTTATAGTTAAAACTTTATCACAATAAAAGACACATAGTCACTAATCCCTCTCAAAATATCACACACACACACACACACACACACACACACACATCAAATATAATTACACAGTCATTCCTGCCACCTTCTGAAGCAGTTCTGGAAATCTTTTATGTCTTTATAAGGTGCAATAAAAAATATGGTGAATACTGCTGCCAAGTGTCATCCCATGAAAAAGCAGGCTCGTGAGGACATCACAGTGCGTTCCCCTCTGCGTTATTCACCAGATCGGGCACCATGCAGCTTTCCACGAAAGGTAAAACTGTTGACTGATACAGGACAAGGAGGCAGCCACGATGCTGTAGTTAGAGACCCAAAGGAGGACTTCCAGAACTGCTTCAGAAAGTGATGTGTCCTGAGTGAGGGGCTTAATGGTAATGTGTCTTTCACCATAATCAAATTTTTAAATTTAAACATCCATTGTATATTTGGATCACATCTCATACTGTGATTTTTCCTATACACACATCCCTGTGATAAAGTACATTGTTATACTTGTTATACTTTACTATCCCTGTTATTCTCTGACCTTGCTTAGTTTATAAATTAGACCTTACCAAGCTCAACTTTGCACCCTATTCTATTTTTATATATTTAATTTATCACAAACCTACATTTTACATATTTAATTTATTTTAAATATATATTTACATATATAGTCAACTTATTAAACCAGTCTTCTCAAACAACAAAATAAAACATCTCTGCTGGTAGACAGGCAACCTCTTAAGCTGATAAGGATGCTTATTCCTGCTTTATGCACAAGACCCTGAGCAGGTGAAGTGATGTGTGCAAACTCATGGGTCTGACGAGGGTAAAGCCAACCCTCCCTCTTCACTGAGCTCACCTCTCCAGTCCAAACTGCCCCTCCGTCACCGGGGACCATGTGGAGCACACAGGTGTTCTCCTCTCACCAGAGTAGGACACAGCACATGCTGCACTACAAGAACAGTCTTTGCAAAAGAAACTGTTCTTCTTAAAATGTATGAACACTTTGGTATAGCACCAATCTTGGGCTAACAACCATTAATAAATGCTAGGACTTTATCAATAAGACACCGCCTTTTGCTAATATTGTTGCACTGGGCTGCTTTCAGGAGGAGTGAAAAGTGAACCTTGTGACTGGGACAGAAGGAACCCTAAACTCCTGGAGGCCAGGCAGCAGATCAGAGTGCCAAGCAACAGTGGAAGAGCTGCATGAGCTCACAGAGTTGGACAGGGGAAGGTGTCAACAGCAAGGACAAAGGACAACCATGGGAAGAACAGCGTGAGAACCTGGAAGCAAGCTGCAGGCCCAGAAGGGAGCTGAACCCATGTCAGAGAAAGAGCCACAGTAGAATTCCCGGGATGAGGCTAAATCAGAGTTGAGAGAAATTACCAAGTGACAACAGTGGTGATGACATGTCAGACACCAAACACACAAGGGACTGGGCCTTCACAGCAAGCCAGCGCTGCTCACCTAATGCACAGTGTCACCCACTTAATGGACAGTATCACTCACTTAGCAGATGATGTCCCCCAGCCCTATCACAGGGCTTGGCAGAACGCCTGGCCCTTATGGAGCACCTTGCTCACCCTGCAATGTGCTGAAAAACCACGCACATTTAACATGAGTGTCATTTAACCTGCTGCACACGGATTCCAGTCCTCTCACTTTCCTCTATGGTACAAGGGTTCAAGCTCAGTGGTATTCCATCACTAAGCTACCTCTGTAGCTCTTTCAACTTTATTTAGAAACAAAATCTTGCTAAATGGTCTAGGGTGGCCTCAAACTTGCAGTTGTGCTGCCTCAGCTTCCTGAGTAACTAGGATTACAGGTGTGCCCCACCATGCCCAGCCTGCTACTTTCTTTAGAGAATATTTATATGTACTATAAACTTTCTTGGCCATTAAAACTACAAATAAGAATACAATATGGTCACTGGGTTCAAATAATCCAAAATACAATGGGAGAAACATACATGAATGAATGACACTGTGACAATAACTAACCTCTATGTAGAAATATACACAACTACGCCACGGGGCTTTTAGTTCAAAAAAAAAAGGAGGAAGCATTCTGTAGAACAAAAGAGGAAAAGCATCACAGACAAAGCAGAATTTGTCAAGGACTTGAAGACAAAAATAAATAATCAGAAACGAGGTAGAACATCTTGCATGGGGGGCAGGCAAAGAATATCTGCAGATTCACTTGTACCTTTAAGTGTCACGACTGACTGGAGAAGCTAATGGGGCCTGTCTCGTGAACCAAACCACTACACAAGAGCCATGCAAAAGGCGACTGCATGTTCTATTTCTTTTGGAATATCACTACGCTGACACGCTCCACCTCTTTAGCCAGCTGGAATCAGACAGACCCTACCTGAACCTATGCTGCCTGCCACAAAGTTGTGGCAAAACTCAGATGGCTTGTGGTTCCTCCCGACTGTAATGCATTCTGTTCCCCTGGTGTACTTTACCTTTCCTTGCCCTCCCCATCCCACCCCAGCTATCTGCTCTGTTTCAGGGGAGGGACCACATCTGACCCAGCTCCATGGTTTTGGTTCTAACATTTTGTCTCCTTCAGTAGCATAAAGCCATGTAGAACCCTGAAATAAGACATTATCGTTCTCTTGAATCACTTTTTTTCCATGTACTCTTCCAGGCTGTCCCTTTTACCATCTCGTTTTTATTGCAGCTTGGCTGTTTTGCTATGGTATCTGGAATTTTAAATCTTAGACCCTGGGTGCCGGATGCCTGGGATGTTGTCTGTTTGTTTTATACTTTTCATGCTTCAGGACACTTGTGCTCAAGGTGATATAAAAATATCCATCGTCATCCCTTCCTCCCCCAAAGGAAAGGAGGCCCAGCAAATACACGCGACAGACATTGCTGCCAAGCCCGCAGACTGGATGTCGATACCTCTATGGATGGTGAGCAGGATGGCAGGACGGCCGAGAGGAGATAAAAGCAGGCCTGCTGGTCTGGCCAGGAGGTTATTTCCAGAAACTGTTGTTTGCAGAAAAAGAGCTTTACAGGAAGATCGAAACAGAAAAGGTCATACACTCATACAGAAAAACAAAGAGATCTTAAATTATGATTCCACGAGATGATTTGTGAATTTGCAAACTATAACTGAAGGTACTAAACTCAAGCATCACAGAAATACTTCATTTCTCTAAATGTTGTTATAATTCTTCACATGGCAGAATGGCTGCAGAAAGTCCATTATTTTTATGTTTGAGCTGCTCCTTTGCAGCATTCCAAGAGGAGCACAGTGCTGTTCTGCATCTATAATCAGAAATTTAAATTATTAGATGCAAAATTAGTTTCTTTGAACTACCCATCAAGGAACCAAGAAAGAAGTCCCAAAGTGCAAGAGATATGAGGAGTCTCTAATTAAACCTTTTAAATTGAGGCCAAGATTATTTTCGGAGAGGGTGGAGTGTAAGGTAATGACAGTGTAGGATAACCCATAAATAGCACTCATTAATAAAGCACACATGCAATACTTTGCTGTCCTAAAACCTAGTCACCACACACATAAGCAGTGGCGGAAAACAGAATAAAAACATCAGTCACGTGATGAGCAGGTCGGTGTGTGTGACCCTGCCACAGCAAGCCACTCATCTCCTCCCGTCCTGCAGAACCTGAGGGGACAAGCCCAACTTATTTGGGATGCGGAGGCAGGATTTTTAACATGAAAGGAGCGAGGACCTTCAAGGGGAGCATCATTTCTGACCAGGAGAGACACCAGTTCCATGTCAATAAAATTAGACCATCTGCACCAACCACACCCACCCTGCAGCAGCCAGACCAGTCACATGCAGGCTTGCCAGCCACATCCACACAGGCGCACGCTCCTGGGGCAGTGCCACACCGTGCAGTGCGAACCCTGACAGCGGCAGCAGTGACCACAGAAAGCAGCGGCGAGGGGACAGTGAGGAGCCTGGGGGAACGCAAGGGAGGGAGCGAGGAGTCTGGGGGGACCGCAAGGGAGGGAGCACTCGCAATCGGTCAGCTTCAACACTGAGAGGAAAGGGACAACAGAGCCATGAGAGACTGGAAGAAAACTTAAACGCATGTTAATTACTTAGTGAAAGAAGCCAACCTTAGAAGGCCACTTACAGTAGGACTATCTGTGTACTTCTCTGGTCTGGAATAACTGTAATAGCAGAGATTAGAGGCAGGTGTTAGGAAAGAATCTCCATTTTCCACTCAATTGTATCGTATTATTGATACAGCTTTTTTAAAAAAGGGGGCCAATAGCACCGAGGCTGGGTCTAGTAGAGGGTTCAGGGAAGGCAATGGAGCTGGCCGGGGGACAGAGGCTGGTGTTAGTGAATGTGACCTGAGATGATTACGAATTATGAAGGTGAAATATTCTTTACCGTATTTATTTTTGGAAACTGTTAGATCATTCTCCTGAGTGAATGCTTGGAGAGGCCATGGAGTCTCTTCCCCTGGACTCCAGTGGTTCCGTGACTCCTCCTTTGAGGGTTCCCGCAGGTCAGGGTCCACATCTTGTACCCCCCCATACCTTTTATAGTACTGACACGATGCCTTCCACACATTCAATATGCATCTACTGGTTTATTCAAATTACTCACAGGAGGAGCTATTCAGACTCCTTTGTAGGAGAAAACCTGTGTAGAAAAGCCAGGCAGGAAGGCTTTCCTGACCACAGACATCCCTGCAACATTCTTCCAGACTGCTTTTTCCCACCGCCCCAGATGGAACCCAGGGCTCTCCCCTTATGCAGGCTGGGCAAGCACTCTACAGTTGAGCTATTCAAGTACAGTGAAATGTTTTAATAGCTGTTTACCATTTTCCTCCTAGTGTGTTCATGTAATCTCCCCTAAACTAAAACTCTGTCAAACTCATGACTGGTTCCCTATTACACTCAGTAGGAAGGGAAATTCTAGGCAGAGTGAAGAAAACTTTTTCTTATTCTTCAGTAATTTTACTGGGTGTTAAAGGTTAGATCTAAAATGGTACCCGAAGCCCCACGTGTGTTTGGGAGGCACTTAGATTGCAGGGCGCTAGAGCTAATCTGAGAGCATGTGGAGGCTGGCCAGTGCGCGGGTGACCTGGTCAGGCAGCGCATCCTCCCTGGTTCCTGCCTTCTCGCTCTCTCTCTGCTTCCTTTCTGCCATGAGGAGAGAGCTCTTCTCCACCCAGATCCCCTACCATACCTTCCTGCCTTGAAGCTGGCCAACTATGGACAAAACCCTTGAGCCAAAATATACCTTCCCGCCTTTACATTATGGGTGTTGGACATTTGTCTCAGCAATGAGCAAGTGACTAAAACACTGGATATGAGGGATTTGAGTTTCTCATAGAGATTATGTTGCCATATTACAGTAACTAACACAAATTCATACTTTCCAAATGACATACAGTTTGAAGAGTCTGACTTTTAAAAATTGCTTTCTCATGTATTCAGTTTAAAAGCTCAATAATGAGGAAGGATCTTCCTAAGAAGTACAAACTCAATTAGACTTCTTCTCCCTCGAGATTCTGGGGACAGGCGTGGAAAGAAGCATAGCAATGAGGCTTAAAGAACTCATCTTTCCTGCCTCGCTCAAAGAGGGTGCTTCCCTCCTTTCTTGGAGCCCTGGGTACAGACTGGCAACACATTCCCACATAACCTTCCAGGTTAGCATCCGCGCATGTCTGAGGAGGTGGGACTGATTCTTTCATTGGTGCTTATGTTTCAATAGGGAACATTAGGATCTGAAAGGATGAGTGGTGAACCATTGCCCACCTCTGCCTCCATCACCCTATTACCCTGACGTTGGCCTTACCTAGATAGGAAGACTCCCCAGAGATCCTTGGAAAGGGGGCGATTCCTTTCTCCCTAGGTGCACAGGCAAATGCAGCCTGCAAGAAAGAGACATGGTCTCATCTGTACACAGATAGAAAAATACCCTAGATGGCTGAGAATGTATGATTTCTAGGTAGTTCTGGGTAAGTAAGCCTGCCTACAAAGACAAATTCTCCTACGTCCTAAGATGAAAAGCATTATTAATATAGAAGAACAAGAGATCCAGAAGCTGCTATGTAGTTTATTTACTGCACTTGCGCAAGTACTATTTGGGCTAGGTAGACCCTAGACTAAATTCAAAAGCAGAAGAGTGTGATTATATAATAACCTTAACCTTGGGTTTCATTCATTCTCTTATTTATTTAACAAATATTTAACATTTACTTGTTTAATGTATATCCTGGGATCTGCACAGGCATGGGCAATACCATGGCTTGCATATTACCCTTTGCAGTATGTCTCTCATCTCACTGAATCTAACTTGTCCAAAATATAATCTAGACACAAACTTCATATAAGAACTCAGAGAAACAATTTTTTTAAAATCTGGAATAGGGCTTTCATAAATAATTGCCTAAGTTTTGTTTTCCTAAGTGGCCTCACAAAGAAAAATATACATGCAGAATGGTGGGGCATTCGTTCTCGCCTCAATTTTCCTAGCTTAATTCCATTTGATGGTGGGAGTACCAGCATGACATCTGACACTTAGTCTCTTCTGCGCTTCTACACCCAAACCAATCATGATATATGTAAGTGGCCCTTAAAGTCCTGGAAGCCAGGTAGGTAACTCTTCTCAGCAACGGCATCGCTGTGCCCAGCCTCACATGGTGCACTGGTGCCACGACCATCTAGCACCCTGAAAGCACAATGCACATTAAAGCCATCGCTTGGATTGAGGCATTAGCTATACAACAGCATTGTTCAAATACAAATACCTTATTTAGATGGCATGGTATACTCTCTGCTAAGGGTGACAACCTGGTTCACCCACTCTTTACCCAGAAACTTGACATCAAAGATGAGCACAAGCAGGGCAGGGAGATGACATAGGAAAGGTAGAAGAACCTAAGCTGGTCTCAACATTAACCACCTGGAGAAAGCCAGCTCCGAGCTAGCCTCAAATGCCACCTGTTTGGGGAGCCTTGTCTGTCCTTACTGCACTCCCAGATGGTGTTTTAATGCCTTCTTTGGAGTGCCCACTATTGTGTGTACATGGTTCTGTGGCAGCCTTTGTCATTTTGTCCCATTTAGCTCACTTTTGAATTCTTAGTGCCACTGAGGCCCAGGAGGGTCAGTCCGCTTTGGTAAATGAGTGAGCGAATGGATGGAGAAGTCATGCCTTGACAGGTCAGGCTGAAAGAAGACAGGGGTACATGAACACAAGTACACAAAGCAGAGAGAAGGCTGTGGTCCTGTGACGAAATTACCTGCCCCATGATTCCTCCCAAAAGCTTCCTGTCTAGACTGCACACCATGATCCTTACGGTTCATTTGTAATATAGTGTACCCCCCACGAAGTTGCATTCAGAGCTCCCTGCCTCAGTCATTTGCAGATTTTTCCTTAGAACCTAACTAATAGTTGTTTGAGGAAACCTCTGCAATGGTGCAGAAACCAGAAATAACCTCCACAACTGGGGAGGGGGAAGGTTTGCAAGCAGCCAATCTGAGAGGGTTACTCAGTTCTCCTTCCTGCTGATTGGCTGCTGCCCTGTAACCCCTCTCTGGCAGATGCACCAGCATTCCCACATCATAGCAGGTGGTTGTACTCTGTAGGTATCTCAGGTGTTCTCGGTTGTTTTTCTTACAGCCGTAAGGTCCCTAAGACGCTGCCAAAATGCTCTGCACCTCCTAAGGCTTTATTAACACAGTATTTTATTAAATTACATAACTGTGGAATTAGCATATTTAGGGTTTAAACCACAAAAATAGGCATTTGTAAGCATTTTTCTGACCATACCTGAAATTCACATTTTTTTCACAACTCTCAGGCATTCTAGGAATGTAACCTTTGTGTATGTCAGCGTTCCACTGTATACAGTGTTTAGGATTTGTCCAATTATTTAAAACTCCACAGGTACAGCCCTGATTCAGCCTTATCCATTGGCTTGTCAAATCTCTAGGAGACAGCAGAGTGCAGGCAGGTTCATCTCACTGAGCAGGGACAGGATCCTACTTCCAAAGGCTAAGGGAGTCTCTTATGGGTTGTGTCTACCTGTTCCCCCCAAAACCTCATGCAGTCACTGGGGCGGGCTTTCTGAGGTGGCTGAATCTAGAGCTTGTGATTAATTCATGATCGACTGCAAGGATTAAGAGAGTGCTACACTGCACTAGGGTGGGTAGCCTGCATATAATATAAGGGACAGAAAGTGGCTTGTTCTCTCTCCTCTCTCTCTTTCTGTCTCTCTCCCTCTTCCCCCACTCCTTCCCTCTTTGCTTCTGCTATTTTCCACCACCACGAACTGTGACCCCTCTGCCATGTGCCACCCTGACTTGGAGCCAGCCAATTATGGACTGAAACCTCCGAAACTGTGAGCTAAATAAGCCTTTCCTCCTTTAGCTTCGGGTGTTGGGTATTTTGTCTCAGCAGTAAGAGAAAAGTATCTAAGACAGAGTCCAAGCAAGCACATCAGGAGCATATTATGAAGGAAGAGCTAAAGCCAAGAAGGCTGTAGCCTGCTGAGGGTCTGAGAGCTCCTGGGACACTTGAAAGAAAGAAAAACTGCAGGACTCAAGGAACACTGTGTGTAATGGTTTACATTTCAAATGTCTCCCAAAGCCTCCTGCCTTTGGAATGTGAGTGGATCACGGGGCACTACACCCCTCGGTGGGTTCACCCTCAGATGAGCTCAGTAGTTAAACATGCTGTTAGGAAGCGGGGTCTGGCTGGAGGCGGTCCCCCGGAGCGTGGCCTAGAGGGCTGTCTTCTTGTCCCTGGCTCTTCCCTTCTCACTCAGCTTCCTGGCTGCCATTGAGCACCTCTTCCTTCACCAGGCCCCTCTGCCTTCCTGTTTCTGTCTTGCAGCCAGCTGACCACAGACTGAAACCACAATCCAAAATCACCCTCTTCCACTTCAAGTTGTGATTATCGGGTATTGTCTTCTGGCAAAGAGGAAGTGGCTAGGATGTGTATTGGTAGCAGGAAAGAGAAGTTGTTGCTGTGACTGTACCTGACCATGTGGCTCTGAAGCCTTTGTAGCTGGTTTGCAGGAGGGGTCTGGAAAGGTTGGGGAATGATGGTTAGAGGAGACCTAGCATGCTGTAATCTGAGAGTGACGGGAGATTCCGGTTAGAGCTCAGAAGATCAGAATGCTGACTTGAATGGGCAAGGTCAAGGCCAGGTTTAAGAGGTCTCAGTTGGGAACAAAGACTTCACAGGCAGTTGGGTTGGAGGCCATGTGTGTTATGCTATGACATGAAATTTGTCTATGAAAACAGAAAAGAATTCACAGCTTTTCCTTCTCTGCCTGTTCTTTAGGTTGTGATGTTTCCAGGAGCTTTATTCTGGACACTCCTTTCCTCACTCCACCCTCCTCCATGGGCTATTTATCCATCATCAGAAGCTCAGTACCCGTGCACACCGATAACACTGTCACTTCTCACATCTGTCTACCTACCAGACACCTGCTCTTTCATCTCACAAACACTGTGTGCCAACACGACCAAATATGAAAGTAATCGCCTTTACAAATCCCTGTCCTCTTTCCACGTTCCTAACACGCTCAGGCGCCCACACCAGAAACCTGAGCAGTACGCTTCCTCTGCTTTCTCTGATCCCTACATTTAATAAGGTTTCACGGATGAGCATCTACTTCCTTCTACATCACCGCTGCTCCCTTGCATTTGTCCCCTTGCCTGGCTATTAGTGCTTTTCCTGAACTCCAAGCCTTCTCCACAGTGAAACCAGAGTCAAAATTCTCAAGCGCAGATTTCACTGTGACACTTCAGCATCATTCAGATGATTTTCTACCACCTTGCAGATGGAGTTCAAACTAATCAACAGTGCTGAGCTGTCCAGCCAATTCTGCCTCCCTTTGTGTGATGGCTAATCTTGTCAGCTTGATTTAACTGAGAGATGCCTGGGAAATTAATAAGACACAATGCTGGATGTATCTGTGCAGGTGTTTCTAGAGATAACTGACATTTAAAACCCCTTGAATGTGGCAGCACTGTCCACTAAGGTGGGCACCTGGATGGAACAAAGGCAGAAGGAAGCCCTTAAATGCAGGCACTTCCTCTCCACCATGAGGTAAGCATCTTCCCTCTCTGCCTCACCCTTCTGTCGTATTTCTGCCTCTCCACAGGCCCAGGAACAAGACAGCCAAGCAACCACGGGCTGCAACCGCAGAGCCAGAATAAACCTTCTTACCTCCTTTGACTTGTTTCTCCTCAGGCATTTTGTCACAGTGACCAAAAAAAAAAAAAAAAAAAAAAAAAAAAAAACCCTAGCACATTCCACAGTGCTATCCATACTGAAATTCTTCCAACTGGACTCACTCTCTCTCCAGCTTTGTCTAGGTCATGCCTGCCTTTTCTAGCTCTCTTATTAGCATAAGAAAGACTTCAGTCTTACAATCACTGCCTCCAGGACACTTTCTCTGGCCACTGTCTGTGTGCTTTCCCACGTGCCTCTACTTTCGTGGCTATACCACTTTCCACTGTTTTATAGAAGTCTGTTTTCCACTGGGCCATAAATTCCATGAGAGCAGAGATCATATCTTACTCACCAGTATACCCTCAGCACTTACACAGTATCTTGCACAAAGCAGGGAGGAAAACAAACATTCAAAGGATGGATGCATGAGTGAATGAATAAATTCCGTTCTGTAGGCCCTCTCCATTCACTACACCTTTAGGAGTCACCCCACCTATGACAAATACAAGCAATTGGCAACTTTTATGCAGATTATAATAATCATCTATACATGAGGTTTTTTTTCAGAAAGTCCCAATGTCAAGGTCTCCACTTCTTCATACCCATGATCTCCAAAGTACCATGGCTGAATCTAGACCAGAGGAATCAAAACAGTAGGTAACATTTCCTTAAAAATTAAAGTATGTCAGCAAAATGTATTTCCAAATCATGTGCTCCTATTGGTTTCAGGGACAGGAGGGAAGGACATGCCTACCATGCAAATAAAAATAAGCATTGAATCAGCTTACATAGAATGAAACATCTAGATGCAGAAGAGTTGAAAATTTATTTAAAGTTATCTAGTGAGTTTTTGGCAAAGGTGAAGACAGAATTCACAGCTCAACTTTAACTCTCTGTTCAGAGATGTTTTGTATATTTTTCTCCAGCACAATATATTGCTATACTTCCTCAGCCTGATTTAAGAAGACTACAAATATTCCTCATTTCATGACCTACCTTTTTAACAACTTTCACACTTATGACCACTGCTCAGACTATGATCCATCTTTTTTGGTACTGTTCTGTACATCTTGTTTATAGAGTCTCAATGTCTTTTTGTACAGTACACCTTGTTTCCATAGTACTGTGATTTTTGCTGATTGCACTACACAGTACAGTGCTATAGTTTTATGTTCTGTTATACATTACAGTACTCCAGATAAGAGTTGTGCAAATCAAAGCAAAGTCATCACTTTGAAATTTCCTTTGAGCATTTCTTTGTCCTGAATATTGTAATGTGCATGTCACATACAATTCATTTAGCGACCAACTCATTTAATAACCTAATAGCAGAAATGGAGATTGGTCATTAAATGAGGAATGTCTATATTAACTCATTATTACCAGCCAAGGTGGATGGGTCCATAGAACAAGACAAGCTTCATCAAGGAACCACCTTTGGGTAGGTATGGGGGAAGTTAAGATGGAAACCATTGTCTTAGTTCATTCTCACTTGTACGACAAAATACCACTGGGCAATTAATGATAGAAATGTATGTCACATGGCACTGGAAGGCTGAGAGTCCAAGATGAAGTTTCCTGAAGACTCAGTATCTGAGGAGGACTCCTTGTGTGCCTCTCCGGTGGTGCCCCAGCGCTGCCCCTTCACACGGAAGAAGGGCAGCACAGGGAGTGCCGTGGTCTGAATGTTCGTGGCTGTCGCCTTCAACGTTAATGTTCAAATGGAATCTCCAGGGTAAGAGCATGAAGAGGCAGGGCCATAAAATGATTAGGCCAAGAGAGTTCCATCCTCAAGGTGGGGTTGGTGCTCTTAGGAAAGGCTTCAAAGGAACCAGCACACTGCCTTTCCTTCCCTCTTTTCCATCGTGTGAGGACCCGGCACCTGTCTCTTCTGTCTCACCCACCATGTGATGATGCGGTATCAAGGTGCCATCCTGCAAGCAGACAAGGACCTCACCAGACACAGCATGTGCCAGAACTTTGATCTTGGGCTTCCCAGCCCCCAGCATGATGAGAATCACATTTCTATTACTTATCAATTACTCAGTCTAAGGTATTGTGTGATAGCGGCCTAAATACACTGAGACAGGCTAAATACCCCACTCTCCAGATGGAATCACCTCGTTAAGTCTCCACCTCACCACACTGCTGCATCGGGAATGAAGTTTCAACATGAACACAAATATTCAAACCACTAGCTACTGTATTTCCATGAGGGCCTTTTTAGTCCGCCCCCAAACTAACTCAGCTATGCCCTAGTTACTCACCAGATAGGGAAAGAATGAGACAGAACCCATAAGTCACACACTTGCTTTAGGGCTGACCTCAGAGCCTGTCCCAGGACTGGGCAGCATGGATGCTACCCTTAGAGAACCTTGAAATCAGTCCCAACTTTCTATCCACAGAGAAAGACACATATGCCCTAACCTACAGCGAGCCAGTGGCCAGGAAGCCTGCTTGTGGCTGGCACCTGGCTCTCATTTATGGACCTGCTGCTTTTTTTCCCCTTTCCTGAACCAAAGAACTTACTACTGTCACTCACAATCTAGCTAAGTTATATTCATCGTTTAAAAAAAAGAAAAGGCAGCCCAAAGCAGGAGAAAAGCATTGAGAAACGGTTATTTTTGGAAGAAGAAGCTTTTATCTGCCACTTAAAAGAAACAAAAGTCTCCTCACTATATGCTGAGTGAGGATTTATTAGGAATATTGCTGATAGACCTTTTTTCAGACTGAATCTGTAACTTGATAGAAGCATTGGCTACAATATGCTGGGTTGAAAATACTGGAGAAAGGCTACTTTTTTTTTAATGCTTTCAGTAAAAAGAATAATCCCTTTCATTTTTATATTTAACCATTATGAAGAGCTTTTGCATACTTGATTTTCATCTTTTGTTCTCTGCAGTATGGTATGGGTAAAATGTATTTATATTTTACCAAGAGTACTGAGGCTCAGAAAGCTCACTTTGTCACATTCACCTTCTGCAGTGCAGGCTGGCCTTGAGCTCACTTTGTAGCCATGGCTGGTCTCAAACTCCCAACGATCCTCCTGCCTCAGCCTCCAGAGTACTGGGATTACAGGCGTGCGCCACCATGCCCAGCAGCCGCCTTCATCTTTATACAAACCCAGAGCACCTGACAGTGACTTGATGGCTGAATCAAAGTTAACAAACAATAGCTTGGGGCTCAATAACAAGAAATGAAGAACTACAAGACAATAGAAATGACCAGTAATTCAACCGGGCAGTCATAAAACTAACATATATTCATGGTATAGATGCATAGGGTGTGCATAGTTGGGTCTAAAATTCCCCAAAAGGCCCGTTTTTGGTCCTCAGCTTGGCGCAACTGGAAGTTTGTGAAAACTCTGAGAGGTAGGGCCTAGGGAGAGGTCAGGTCACTGAGGGGGTGCCTGGTGACCTGGTGTTCTCCTCCACTCCCCAGCTGCTCTCCAGGGACCAGTTTTGCTCCACCCCACACTCTCGGGCACATGGTGCTTCCTCGCCTCCGGCCCAAAAGCCATGGGGCCACTCCATCACAGACTAAAGTCTCCGAAACTTGAGACAAAATAAATATCTCATCTTTATCAATTGATGGCCTCCAATATTCTGTTATAGTAACAGAACACTAGCACAGTTTGACTTTTCTGTGGTTGAATGTTGAAATGCTTCTGTGCTGACTGGGAAGAAACCACTGTCCCACACCCTACAGTGGGCCTCCAAGGTTCAAGCTCCTAAGATCCTTCCTCAGGATCCCCGGTGCCTTCTCACAGCCAGTAACTGCAAGGCTAGCATCTGCCAAAACAGCAGAGGCCCCAGCACCTTCTGGCTCCACTTTGGCAGGCACCAGTGCTGCCTGGGGTGGCCACATGCAGTCTGGGGTTCAAAGGCTTGGATACCCCCCTGTGCACGTTTCAGCACAGAACCAAAATGGACATTCATTGCTGTAATCCTGAGTGATCAAGAAGAGGCTCACAGCACCATTCATAACCCTCTGGTGAAGAAAGAAACATTTGCTTTACAAAGCATTCTCCAGATGACTGAAAGAAACAAAGAAAAATCATTTGTGTGCAACATTGTGTTCCTCAAGAAACTGGGATCTTACTAGAAAACAGTGATCCTCAGAAGAGTGGCCACAGACCAGCAGCAGCACCTGACCACCTGTTAGAAGTGAATATTATCAGTCCCACTCCAGACCTGAATGGAAGCCCCAGGAGGGTGCCAGTCATCTGCACTGAACAAGCCTCCAAGTGATTGGCTGCCTGCTTTGACTTGAGGAGCCCTGCTGTGCCACAGCAAGCCCAGGCTTGCCACTGCAGCTGGCCCCTGAGGAGGTGGCTGGGCATGCAGCTGAAATAACTTGGTCCCACCTGCGAAGACAGTGCCTCTGCCGGTCTGTGTGCTGGCGTCTTATAATCACTGTTGGAAACCACAGCAGGCTTTTCAACAGACACCAAGTACTAACAGTAATAACATCTGTCTATCTACCTACCTACCCAGCTACCTACCCGTATGGCACAAGCATTATAATGTCTGTCACCGCCTTGTTTCTTTCCAGATCAATGACTTCAGTTAAGTATGGGTGCTTACAACAGCCAGCACTACTTTCTCTTCAGTTCCTCGTGGTCACCCTTTCCCCAAAAAGAATAGACACTCTCCTCTTCCCCGTTACTTCCCAATTTTATCCAGAGCTTCTGGGAGAATATATTACATTTTATTGGGAATAGCTCTACAAACATTTCCTCCCTCCTGAGTTCCTCCACTTCAGGGCACAAGTGCCACTTAAATGTATGTCCCTGGGATTTTTAGTACAGGGCATTCAGCCAGCAACGTCCCTAGCCAAGCGCTAGGGATGTAACAGCGAGGCAGAGGCCACACGGTCTGCCTTTGCACACCTGATGGCCTACAATAGTGATAGGTAGGCCAGAAGGTGGAATGATGATTTATAAAGGAACACTCCAGGAGGTTATGAAAAAGATTCTTGATTAAAAAAAAATAGGTGCCCAGTGGTGGGACACCACAAGGTGCCCGCCCTGAGGTGTGAGCGTGCACTGAGTCAAGGTGGGTGAGGACCAGAGACTTCTCCAATGCCTGATGAGGAATCTGCCATCATTTAACAGAGCAGATCAAGCGGGTGAAAATAGACCTTCACAAAGGCTCGTTCTGTCAGGATTCAATATCAGGATATTGGTGACAGTAAACTTGAGTGGGTTTCCATAAGGTCTTGTAAGAAACAAGTCTTTCTCTAGCTGGTGTAGGGCATAGCCCCGTATGGCGCTGGAGCTGGCTCTTCCTTATCTTACTAGAAGCTCTGCAGGATAAGTGAAGAATGTACAGGGCACCCTGATAGGCTGGCTCAGCTCTCAACATCCTAGCACTGGATGTCATGCAGCTCTTTGCCCAGCAATTCCTACCACCCCCAAGCATCAAACCCAGGGCAAGCATACTTTCAGGTCTCTCAGCTACAACACAAGTGGGCTCTGTGCAGCCAGCTCTTCTGAGCGGCTAGGGCACTGGCTCAGCCTTGGTCCGGGCTTCTCTTGCCCCTCACTGCCCACCTAGGAAGAGTAAGGATGCCTTGCTTCCCTGCATCATGCACGTTCTGTCTCAAGAGACTGATGCAAGTGGGTGGCTCCCAGGGCACGACGTCGCCAAAGGGCTTGAGTCTTCCCGTGGGGTTGGCATTGGTGCACTGTGAACCTGCTTCACTGTTACCTGCTCTGGAAATGCAGGGTTGCTACAGGCAGGTTTTCACCGATAATTTAGAGTGAGTGCTCGAAACACAAAATTTTCAGCCCCAAGACAGAGTTAGGAGTAAAGATTGGGAGTGTGAACATAGCAACGCATCCAAAAGTCTCTGCGTGGTTGAAGGTTACCTAGGGCCAAGGGCAAATTAGCTCAGTATCTAGAGGCAGAAACCACAAAGCCAGAAGCAAGCATGAGAGGCAGAGCACCAAGGCCTCTTTCTAAAACTCAGAATCCATCAGGCCTAAGGAAAAGTCTCTGGCTCCGGTGACTACAGCAGATCAGCAGCAGCCTGCTGAAGCGTACCCAGAAGGACGCCTAGTATAGAAGAAGAAAAACATTGTCTGTCGACCCTTCTAGGTACAGCAGCTGGAGTCGTGCCAATAAAACTGACAGAAGACAGAGCACCAGAAAAAAAGACGCGCATTTTATTAGATGTTGATATTTGTATGTGACATGGAGGGTTTCATATACAGACAAGAGGAGGAGGAGGAGTAAGAGGAGGAGGGGAGGAGGGGAGGAGGAGGAGGAGGAGGAGGAGGAGGAGGAGGAGGAGGAGAAGGAGGGACAAACAAGTGCACACGTCCGAGAACTTGTACACCATTTCAACACCATGATAAGCTGTGGAGTTCCAACATGGCAAAGGGAAATGGAGGGTTTCCGGGACAGTAGAGGGTGGGAAGGTAATTTATGAGGGGATGAATTAAAAATCAAGATTGGTTAATAAGGTTTGTCATCAGATTCCCTCAGTGCTCTGGGCTGATCAGAGTCCGTGGTCATCTCCTCTTCCCTGCTCAAGAGAGAGCGAAACTGTAACAAAGCGGACTCTGCGCTGCTTACCGCCAGGTAAGGGGAAAGCAGAGAGTTTTCTTCCTGTGTCTGCTATTTCATTACCTTCAGCTTGAAGTATTCCTTTTGTAGGTGAGGCATGTTTTGAGTGGCCTGTTGTGGTCTCCATCACAGACCTAGCAAGCCCAGATCTGTCTCACAACATCAATCTGACCAGCAATTGGTCTTTCCTTTCTTCCTCCTTTGATTTTTGTTTTCCATTGTAAAATAAAATTAGATACTAAAAACTACAGAAAGCAAGCACATGGCTTGACAGAGTCTCCTGAAGCAGTGCGCTGGCTATGCCTGTCTGAGCCCAAGCGCTCTGCACCACTGCTGACCTCTAATGAGTTCTCTGCCCCTGCTCCCACCTCCTCCTCAGCCCAGCAGTGGCCAAAACAAGCCGGCATCTGTCTAATCACACAGGCGAGGGCAAGTCTCCCCATGAAGCCTGACTCTGCAGCTCAAAGTAGACCTAGAAAATGGGAACCATCCATCAGAATCTTTGCCACCTAGTTAGGGTTTTTTGGGGGGGGTTGTTTTTGTAGGTTTGATTTTGTTGCAGCGCTAGGGATCCACTGGACTCAGAGCTCTGGGCATGCTTGGCAAAGGACTTCACAGCTAAGCCACCCCCCAGCCCTTGCCACCTTGTTTTTAAGACACATTTTTAAGATGATGATAGCTATGCTGATCACTCGCTTATTTGACAACACAAATTTAAAAAAAAAAAAACAGCATTTCTGGAAAGGCTATCAAAAGATAGGCAATTTGAGGACTGTCTAGGCCCTCTCCCTGATCCTGAGAAAGTATTCCTGTCATACGAATTGGTGGGCTGAGTCTTTGAGAAGTTTCATGGTTTTCCCATGATCTGACTGAAGCGTGGACATCCAACTTCAGTCCTCCTGATGGAGACACCTGGACTCCTCCCAGTCACCCGCACTGCCTCACATTAAATTGCCGGCATCTCTACTGGGCATCGGTTATGGTCAACGCGTGTACACTGAAATGAATCTCAAATTCTTCCCACAAGACAGTGAAAGCCAATACAGGTGTCAGAGATTATACAAGTAAGGTTAAGGTTAGAGAAAACAACTACGAAGGAAAAAGTGATACAGAGAAACTGCCACAGTGGCTCAGAGAGACAAAACCTCATCCGCCTGGATCAGCTGGGGACAGACCCGAGGAGGAGGGAACACTGGGGCTGGGATGGACTCGTGCTGATATGCAAAGGAAAGGAGAGGTGGGACAGAAGAAACAGACCCTTCTGACTGGAGCACTGGGCGCTTGCCAGGGTGGTGCTCTCAGCAGCTGGCTTCACCTTGTCCGAGAGGTTAGCAGCGGGCACGTCTGCCCTTCAGGGAGGAGCCCGGGGCCTGCTGCTGTCTTGCACTGCAGGGCATCAGCACTAACACAGCGCCCCCAGGGGTGACCTGGCCACCGCTTCCCACCTGTTTTGATGCAATGGAATTTGACGGTTTTATTTTTAAATTCATATACTTATCTATTGCACATTGCAATAGATGCATGCCTGTCGGCATTTTCAAACCAGTTTCTTAACCACAGATTCTTCACAAGGACAACATAACTCATGCACACTGTCATTTGCCCTGAGCCCCACACCCACGGAAGGCAGCAGGTTCAAGGGTCCCACTGTGACCAGCATGTCCTCATGATTTCTGAATATATTCTGAAGAGCAGGAACTTCAACAGACCTGTATATAGGATTATTTTCTTTCTCCCAAACCAAAATGAATCTAAGGGGCTCTGACTTGAGCCATTTTTTGCACTTGTCCAACTTTGAATGATTTTTTTTCTTTTCTTTTTTTGAGACAGAGTCTTGCTATGTAGTTCAGGCCGGCCTTGAACTCACTTTGTAGCCCAGGCTGGTCTCGAACTCACAGTGATCCTCCGGCCTCAGCCTCTTGAGTGCTGGGATGACAGGCGTGCGCCACGGCGCCTGGCTTTGAATGATTTTCAAGGTGCAGGACCCATGCAGGAAGTGAAGAGGGTGGAAAGCAGTCGCTGCCATATATGGTAACTGTGCTTGTTCATTCCTCGTTTCTTGCTATTCTCTTTACTAGACCTACAAGACCTTCTTGGGGGCAGGAATTGCCAGCTTTAACTCCCTTAACCTGATCACAGCTTAGGGCTTAGCACACTGGAGACTGTCAATAAATGCTGCTAAATGGTGGATAAATAAAATACGCAGGTGATGGAAGTTTGAGTAAACAAATCATCAGGGGATGGGAAGACTGACGCCCAGGAGCTCCGGATAGGGAGAAACTACAGCAGGGTGGACTACGGAGGGGGAGAGAGGTTTCAGCTAGATTGATCTATAACAAAAATGAGATAAAGCTTCAAATCTAGGAACCTTTCCCTCCAATTTACTGGTTCTGGCAGAGTTAGGTTGTATTTCAGTAATTCATTACATTCTACCACAAGCCATTGGATCTACCAAGTTGGCGGGGTTGCTCAGAAAAGAGATACAGTACCTCCAAGTAAGGTGACTTTGAACTAAAGGAACAACCTCAACGTTTCTCTCTGGCCTTTGTCCTGCCATCACCATGCCTCTGAATCACAAAACACAGGAAGGGGTTTCCACAGAGCCCCTTTCACAGAGGAATGCGATTGTTATGAAATTTCAGGTCACCAGAAGAAACCCTGGAGAGAGAAGAGACAAAGGTCTCCGGGCCCAGCACACTTGAACTGAACAGATCTTTTCATATATTCTCAGGGCAGCTCTGAGAGCTGAGAGCTGCCCTGAGATGCTTTATTTACATAGGACAATGTCTGCTCATGTGTATTTTCCTCCTCATCTCTCCCATGGCTTGTCCCTGTCACCTTCCAAAACACCATAAGACCTTTCCTATGAAAGCTTCCTATTCTCTGTAACTTGGGAAGACATTTAAGCTTCAACCACCTGGTCCTTCAGAGAGGCTCAGACATCATGTATGACTCCCTATTTTCCCTGTTCATGCTTTCTTTAAGTTGGATGTCTTTTCTACTTAATCTGTTTGAATTTGTTCCGTTGAGGGGAAGGTTTCCCTTTTCCCCTACTCTACTGACTTCAGATTGCCCCTTTCCTACCACTACCAGCACCACCAATGTCTCCACCTAAATCTACTCATCCAAGAAACCTTAACTAGAGGAGTAAGTTAATAGAGGAATAATTCGTGATACATCCACACAGTAGGACAGTACTTAGCAATCCAAAGGAATCAGACTACTCCTACATACCACCATACAGATGAACCTTTTTGGAGTTTTTCTGTTTGTTTTTTGTCTTTTTGAGACAAGGTTTCACTATGCAGTTCAGGCTGGCCTTGAGCTCACTTTGTAGCCCAGGCTGGTCTCAAACTTGCAATGATCCTCCTGCCTCAGCCTCCCGAGAGCTTGGATTACAGGCGTGTGCCACCACACTCAGCAATACAGATAAATCTTAAAAGCAATATAGTAAGTGAAATAAGCCAGACACAAAAGGATTACACACTACATAATTCCGTTTGAACAGCATTTTGAAAAAGGGAAAACTTTAGGGACAGACATCAGCTCAGTGGCTGACAGGCTAAGGGAAAACAAAGAACTTAAATACAGAGGGAGATGGGAGAAATTTAGAGGTGATGTAGATATTCTATATTGATTATACATAGCTGTATATGTTTGTCAAACTCATCAAGCCTATTATAAACCTTGAAAGGATAAATTTCACTGCATACAAACTATACCTTAATAGCCCTGGCATTTTAGAAGTGAAGAGGCGAAGCCCTAACCCACACCTTTCTCGTCAAAGCTTACGATGACCTCGCTCGGCTTCAAGTGTTCAGTTATCGCCCTCATATCACCTTAGGCAATTAATTATGCCTTTGGACACAGCATACTTGTCTCAGAATAGCTTTTACCTTCCAGTATTTCCTTCTCTTATGTTCAAGTCTTCTCTCTTCCACCAGGTGGTAAATGCCTTAGAAAGAGGAACTGTTGCAGGATTATGCTTTCTTTCCCCACACTATGTATCCACGTCAGTGCTTCGCACTGTACACAGGAGAAATGTTCCACAAATCTTCATAGATTTTAATAAGATCTCACTAAGTGAAGGCACTTTGTGTGTTTCTTGAGTGCAAAGTTGGCTATGATAAACAAGCTCACAAGTGTATTTCTCTATTAATAACCAAAAACGATGTGTTCAAAGCCTCTCACGCTACCTCAATCAGTCATTCACATATTCACACCCAGTCAGCCCTCCAGCTCACCTATCAGTGGCATAAGGAGGAGAGGCTGGAGACTTCCAAAGATACCTGGACAGCAAGACGGTCCTCCTTGCAGGAGGTAACACATCGTCTGCACTGGTGCCTCACCGATACCCTCAGCCCATTACCCTATTTCCTTGGCTGACAATTACTGGTCTAAGTCCAGGATTTTTAATACTTTAGGGAGAAAATATGGCATACATAATTCATGAGACCTAACAAAACCATATTTCTGCTTTAGTATTACAGATCCTAACAGTTTTATTTTATTCTCCTTATACTTAAAAATGCTGAGATTCCCATGTTTCCAAAGTTGCTGACTTTCAAATCTTAAAATTGATGGCTATTTCCATCCCCATATTCTACCAAAGTTCATTAAGTGCCACTACATTCAGCTACTGTTTGCTTGAGGCATTCTTTTAAGAGGACATCTAACCTTTATTGGCCTCTGACTGGGATGTGGCAGTTTTCCTGTGCTCATCCAGTTACTCAGTAGCTGCAGAATGGTGGTCCCTTCGTGTCACAGGCCTGCGCTTGAGACTCTTTCATTGGTTTTCTATTAGATTTTTCATGGCCTTCTTGGTGAATTAATTTTCCATCAAACAGGTGAGACAACATTCCTTTTATGCACTCTTTTGCAGACACACGTGCCTTCACAGCACATTTCACTTCCAGCTATGGACGGCCCATGTATCTGTTCCTGGGTGCAGAGTGTTCTTCAAGGAGAAACTCTCCTCACCACGGCAGCCAGATTCGGGTCTCCACATCTCACTGTGCACCAGCCAGTTTCCCAACTTCTTACTGGGGCCAGGCCCTCCCTCCTTCCCTCCCTCCCTCCCTCCCTCCCTCCCTCCCTCCCTCCCTCCCTCCCTCCCTCCTTCTCTTTCATCCTTCTCAATTTTGATACTAAAGAAGAAAGGTAACACAGCATCTCCAAAAAACTAACTTTGACTGCAAAATTATCCGAAAATTGTGCTACAGTTTGAGTCTTCAATGTCCCCCAGGGCTTGTTCTCCAAGGCAGTGTCATGGGGGGCATGAAGCTCTGCATGGCGGGGTGTGGCAGAGGTCTTCCCACCTTAGAGGCATGCCCTAGAAGCGATGGCGGAACCCCTTCTCTCTCTCTCTCTCTCTCTCTCTCTCTCTCTCTCTCTCTCTCTCTCTCTGCGCTTCCTGACGGTGAAGTGAAGTGAGCAGGTCCGCTCTGTCACACCTGGTCACCATGGTCTGCTGCCCCACTGCAGACCCAAAGCAATGGGGCCAACAGATTGTAAAGTGGAGCCTCCAAAGCTATGAGCCCAAGTTAACTTTTTTCTCCTTATAAACTGATTATCTCTGGTATTTTGTTAGAGTAACAGGAAGCTAACACAATTAGTAAAGAGAAAAACTTCTCATTAGCATCTAAAATATATTTACAGATTAAAGAAACATCTTTAAACTTTTATGTATAAGCACCTATCAGAAACTCTAAAATTATAAAAGTATCATTTCAATTTGAGGAAGTCATGTCTCTTAGTCGTGTTCCAGTAACTTAAATAGTTCTTCTCTTTCTCTAGACATAGCCCACCGTAAATTGCTAAAGAGGCTTGTTACTGACACTCACTTTAGAGCTGGTGAAGAACCTCGGACAGGTGGGCATGTGCCTTATAGCAGTAATACTGGCTGCCACTCCACACAGGCTCTAGCAAGCCAGCGCCACCAAGAGCTCCGCCCGACACCTACTGTAATAGGATGTGCTACTGATAACCCAGCCACCCACGAGTGGCCTGAAATAGCAGCAACAGTGCTTATAGAGGTGAATGTGCACAAATGAGAAAAAATGAAACTCTAAGGCATGGAAAACAGGTTCATTTAGATCCCCCTGGGCAGACCCACCTGCACTATCCTGACACTGCTCACGCAGCAGTCTGAGCATCCCAGCTGCTCATCTCTGTCCCGGAACTCCTCCCTGGCTATCTAGGTTACACCACTTCAGCAGCATTTCCTCTGGTTATTTGGTATTCTAGTCTCAAGCGCAGAATAAGCCTGTTCTCTTTATTTCCAAAGACTAAAGTAGTGGGGGAAAGTATCCCCACAACATTCCAGACAGACAGTGAGTATTTGATTCCTGTATTTATAAAACCAGCCAAGAAGGCAGAAGTTCTCGCAATCATGTGTTCTCTGAGGAAGTTAAGGCACAAGAAAACGACACTATTCTTTCCAGTGACCCAGGTGAGAGCAGAGAGGCTGGTTAACAGGACTCCGGATAACAGCGGGGTTCCTCTAACTAACAATGCACCACAGTCACACAGAACACTGGTTTTGCTTCTCAGGAAGAGGTGAATTCTCCCATTTGTTTTCAAGTGCACACCTACTATGGCGATTATTGAGCTTTCCAAAGACACTGTATCCACATAGTGTTCAAATGAGATGCAGAGTGCTCACTTCAGCAGCACACATCCACATGCTATGGACAGATGTCAGTAATCTAGTTACAGACAAAATACAAGAGGTTACAGGCAAAACAGGAAATATTACAGTCCCTTTACCCCTAGCATATTATTCTGGAAATAATGACAACATCATATTAATAGTTATTGCTTGAATGCTTGATTTTATAATGACGAGTCACACTAAGTTTCAGGTAATGTTAAATGCTTCACAGATGTTATTTAAGTCTCTCAATAATTCAGTGAGGGAGGTATTACCTGCTGTATTTTATAGATGGGAAGTGGGGCTGAGAATTAGGGAACTTCCCTAAGGACACCTGGGTAAGTGTCAGTGTCAAATTCAAAAGTTCTTCTAACTGGAGTCATCTGGGTGATATTCTTGCCTAAATAAAGTATGGAATCTAGCTAAACTGTAGGCTAAAATTTTTTTAATAGCATAGTTTGACTTCCCCTCCTTAACCATGCATTTAACATTTACATGCATTTAAACATTAAACATGCATCTAAACAAAAGAAAGAGTAAAAGACACTCCTCGTAAGACTGACATGGTCGCTTTGGACCTCAGGTCTCACCTCAAACTACCCTAGTTGCTACAGGATTTAATATTTGCTCTTGCTTTGACCCCATTCCTTTCTCTTTTTTTTCTTTGTTTCTCTCTTTTTCTTTCTTTCTTTTCTTTCTTTCACACAGGGTTTCACTATGTAGTTCAGGCTGGCCTTGAACTCACTTTGTGGCCTAGGCTGGCCTCAAACTTACAGCAGTCCTCCTGCCTCAGCCTCCACACCCGGACAGTCCCACTCCTTTCTATCCTCCTACTTCTCCCTTCTGGAATTGAAATGTTTACTCTGCGCCATTGCATGTCAGAAGTGTCTTTGCCTTTTGTAGGGAGACAGTGCTAAGAGTTTGCCATGTTGGGCTTGGACTCTTTGGCAATGCTGGAACTGTTTAGACTTCAGTGACTCTTGAGAGTGGACTAAATATATTTTGCATATTGAGATGGACGTGAGTCTTTGAAGGCTATGGGCCAGAATGTCATGATTTAGATCTAACCTCCCAAATGTCTCATGTACAGTAAGTTCTCAACTTACAAACATTTTCTAGTCGCAAAGTTTCAGATATGAGCAGACCCTGCTTTACAAATATTCATAAATGTGAACAAATTGCAGAAGTAGCTCAGGCGTCTGCAGACATTGTCACAGTTGTGCTGCTGTGTGCTCACTGTACAGTGTGATAGTGTACAGCAGTACCACGCTCACTCAGAGCCCAGGATATCTGGAAGCAAGAGGAAAAGCAGTAGTGATGTGGAGGGGACTCGTAGGAAGGACCAATCATGAAAATAATTGAGAAATTGGCCCAAGGTAAAAAGATGGTAGATGTCTGTAAAAGTAAAAATAGTTTATTTCCAGTATGAGTGTGTGTTTGGTGTTTTATGCTTTACATTGTATATTTGTGTCAAAGGTGTGTAAGACTGACTTTGTTGGCCTAAGGAATGAATCAAACTTATTGATCATTCTACCGGAACAGAATTCACTCGTAAGTCAGGACTTGTGCAGGCAGAGGATGGCTGGGTTATGGGGAGCTACACTATATGCATTAGTGCATTCATTTGGTGATGAGTTAGTAGCTGACTATGGTGTTAGGAGGTGGGACCCGTTTGGAAGTGGTCACTGGGGATGGAATGTGGAAGGATGTATTTTTGTCCTTGGCTTCTCTCCCCTTTTTCTGCTTCCTGGCTGCCTGGGAGTGAACAGCTTTCCTCTCTCTTGTCCTTTGGCCATATTGCTCCTGCCTGGTCCTTCTGCCATGTTGTTCCTGCCTTGTCCTTCCGCCATATTGCTCCTGCCTTGTCCCGCCATGTTGTTCCTACCTTATCCTTCCACCGTGTCGCTCCTGCCCTGTCCTTCCGCCATGCTGTTTTGCCTTAGTGCCAGCTGACCATGGACCACAACTGCAAGCCAAAGTAAGCCTCTCAAAAAAAGAAATAAACAAACCTTGCCTCCTTTCAGTAGCGGATGTCAATTGTTTTGCTCAGCTACAGTAAAGCAGCCAAGACTGATTGGTACATCACACCCATCCCCACACCAACTAAAGCCCCTGTGCACTATCTCTCCCTGCAGCTTCTCCTTCCAGGTGCTTTTAACTGAAAAGAAAACGTTCTTAAAGGTGCATGAACAACACCATGGAGGATAAACTGTCTGACTAAATTTGCATGTCTGTATATGGGTCCATACATCTACAATTCGAAGATATCAATGGATAAAGCAACAACTACTGTTGAGACCATATCACCTTGTCTATAGATTAGTTGTGATTGTACTATTTTCTAGGATAATGGGTGTCTGTTTGTCAATATGTTTTTGTACTTTTATGTTTCTAAAATA